>QZGG01000737.1:0-106232 GCA_006409495.1 Sedum album
ATAAAAATACATGCTATGGATGGATATGTGTCTTCCTATGTTTCTTAAGTTCCAATTCACAATGTCTTCGTGTTTGTAAAATCTTTTGAAGATAATTTCATGTATATGGAATAGCAGACAGCATTAAATGTTTACCTTACCTTGATGTTTACATTAGTGCTCAAGAACTTGAAATCTTATCGAGCTTCTTACTTTTCTGAGTTGTTCTTCAGTAGAAAGTTAGAGATTGTTCTTCAGTATGAGCTTGATTTTTACCGGTTGAGTCAGCTCGCATTAGTCGCACCTTTTGTAATATAAAACCTCATCTTACGCGCTGACTTGAAGCTCATTTTGCCTGTGATCATCAATGTGTGGATTCAGCACCATTTGCGAAGACAAGAATGAGGCAGAGTTAGGATTGGATTGGTGCAGCATGAAAAAAGTTACAAAGCAAATGGAGCATGCAAGACTTGATCAGATCATGATGTTCAAGAATGAATCTAGTATAAAACTAAACCATACGGCCCAGATAATTGGGCTTAAATCCAACCAAAAGAGAAAGACAGACGGCCCAAGAACAATTGTCGGAGGTTAGGGTTTTGTATCATAGCAGTTGATGTCTATATAAGGAATATGGTGGCTTCTTCAATTACTGAAGCTTAATTTCTTGTGTTTGCTCGACATTATCTGTTCTTGTCTTTTTGACATTTTGATTTGTGTTTTTTGGCAATGATGAGATCTTATTGAAGTCATGCACCACTCTGATTTCAATTGATGAGAAGCTTCATACCCAATTTCTTCTGAGCCAAAATGTTACAATTTCTATATTTAAATTAGTATATGATTTAGGGGTTAAGTGATGGCAGTCTGTTTAGACTGAACCATGATGCGGACTGTAAAGCTTTAAACTGCTTCTGTTGACAAGCCAATTGGTTTCTGATGATTCTCTCTTTTTCTTTGTTTTCTTGTTTTTTTATTTTCATTCCTTTCATTTTTTGATTGTTAAATTATTTCGTTTTCATAAATACTTCCTCCGTTCCATTTTGTTTGTCCACTTTGATTATTTTATACCTCATAAATAATAAAAAAGATGGACAAACTTTACGGGACGGAGGAGTATGACATACTGCAAAACACATGAAGCTAATTTACAAAATATGTAGCTGATACAAAATTTAATCAACTATAAAACCTGCAGCACTAATTATAGATAATTATTTCCTATAAACGGTTATTGTCAACGTGAGACATCAAGTATATAAACATGTAAAATCGATTGCTGTTTAAGGATTTATGTTTTTTTAACACCATTAGAGTTGTAAGATTCTAGTCCCCATATCTACAGGTTTCAGATGTCCTAGTTACACAATACTGATAGGATCGCTTGTTAGCAGTAAAGACTAGGTCTAAGACTTGTTAAGGACTAAGACCAAGTTAGCAGGCACTTGTACCTCAGAAATATAAATGCAGCGGAAATTCGTCTAATGATTACTTTTATTAATCAATAGACTGTACAAGCGTTACAATATCTGTACAATAGTGTCTACAACTATCAAAAACAGTCACCTTAGCCCGAAGGTTAAAAACCCACAATCGTGACTCTTAGGACAAGTTCCTCTGCCCTGCACGCACTTCGTGTACGCTCCGTACTTCTGAAAATCAACTTTCCGATGATCAGAATGTGCTTGCACCTTGCTTGCGACTCTCTCAGCAATTCTTCAGAGCTCTATCAATTGCAATGCGATTCTTTGGTTTACCCATACGAGTAACCACCTTGTGTAACCGCTTGACACATCACAATCTGCAACTTCCTTTGCATTGTGATTCCCAGGTGTCCAGCAGTTGCTCCAGCAGTTTCTTCGACTTATCTGCTCACTTTTATCAGCATCATGATTCCATGCATATCTCAGTGTAATCCAGGTTCATGTCCCGTATGCCTGTCAAGACCACGTCCTCTGCACACTCAATTCAAATATGAGTAATGTGTTGTCATCATCAAAATTCAACATGGGAACCATGTATCAACAATTTCCCCCTTTTTGATGATGACAAACACTTGAGGGACAAATGAACTTAGTAATAAGACTATGTCAACTGAGAACAAGTTCCCCCTAAACCTATGCACAGAAAGTATCATCAGAACAAGAACACACACTTGGTCTTGTTCCCCCTAAATCAGTACCCCCTAACTTCTTCCCCCTTTTGGCATCATCAAACAAGGGTAAAATATCAAACATAAACCACAAGTATGAAACAGCCAAAATGCACACAAAATAAATTGCACAATAAACTTCGAAATTAAAGCAATTGTCTTAAATTGCATGGAAGGGGAAATAAAAAGTTCAACAAAGGGATTTATTTGGTAGGGATGGAAGGAAGGGATGAGTTCATGATGGTCCAGGTACTGGCATTCACCATATCAGGGCACTCAGACTCTGTCCTGAACTGCCTTCAGCACCACTTCTTTGAGTTCCTGGAACTCCTTCTTCAGATCCTTCATCTCTGAGGACATCTTCCTCAACTCATTCTTGACCTGATTGATGTTGATCCAACTCAGTCAACCTACTGAGTAATCACCAGGTGGAGGACTATATCCATCAGAGTCCTCTTCATCATCCTTAGCTTCCACAAATGACTTTTCTTCCATTTTGTCCAAGTCCTTTATCCAACCTTCATCAGAAAATACTAAGCCCATTTTTGAAGTCGCTCGGATTAAATTTCCTCACCACTGGACTTCGTCCTCATGATTCTTATAACTTCATGGTACTGGAGGATTTTCTTCACTATCCGTGCATACCGACTTGCTTCATCTGGCTTAAGTAACCCATCTGATTGATGATCATCTTTGGAAGTTGATTGGCTCTTTCTTCAGGATCTTGTCCATCAACAGAATGTCTTCCACTGAACTAGACTGGTCTTCGACCCTCTTGGCAGCAGATTTGTGACCATCAATTTGTGAAGGACCTTGACTTTGGCTGACAGATGCTTCGAAGGAACTCTTCCTGGCTTAGCTGTGCCACAAACTCGCTTTTGAACCACATATCTGTCTTCTTCATTTTCGGCCATTGTCCCTTTACCCATTCCCCATATCCTTTATGAGGAATTGAGAATAATTGACAGCTCTTTGCTGGACAGGGTCAGATCCTCTCCTCCAATAACAAAGTCCAGATGGACATTGTTTCCCTTTGCTGATACTGATAACTGAGAATAAAACTCAAAAACTGCAGATGGACTTACCATTTCGTCCATATCGAACAAATTCTCCCACCCTTGATACTCCAGCAGGTCCAAGACCTCGTCTAGTTTCTGCTCCTTCAGAAACTACTGAACACTCCATGTCTCCAAGATTTCCTTCTTGGTAATCTTCTGCTTCTTGAACTGTAGCATCCTCATCAGTCTCAGAATCATAGACCACATTGCTCTTCTTCCTTTTGATCAGACAGGACCTTATGGCTGGGATCTTGTCCCCATAGGCCTAGTCTTCTTGGACTGCTTAGGAGTCTTGGCAGTTGCTTGACCTTTGCTGGACTGATATTACTACCTCCTCATCACTCGGAACTTGAATGACTTTCCCTTTGCTAAGTCTTTAGCAACCCTTGCTGCTCTTGCAAGGATCTCCTCCTCAGTTCATCATCATCATCACTGTTGACTTGGACCGATTTTCCCTTTGCTAAATTCCTAGCAAACTCTGCTGCTTCTTCTATCTCCACAGCAGCACGATCCATATCTCAAGTTTCTCTTGACTTTCCCATCAACCTGCCTCAACAAACCCATCCACAACAGGGTTTCCTAAATCACTAACATCATCAGCGGTGTTCTCCACAACATCCGCATCATCATCACCAACAGTACGATTAATCGCAATCAAAATCCTTTGAATAACAGATGCAATATCTTCAGAACCAGTCCTTACCGGAATCTTTCGTCTTCACCCTCATCTTTGCCATTCGCATTCTCCGATCCGTGCATGTTGTCCTCTACAATCACGGACTCCATCTCCGTCGATTGAGGCGGTGGTGGGACATACACGACCATCGCTCGCGACAGGTCCTCAACCTCTGAGCAACAGCAGCGTGTTGTTGTTGTTGGTGTTGGGCCATTGAATTGTTTGCAGAGGATTTCGTTTCGTCGATTAGGGTTTCTGTAGGTTGAGGCTGATTTTGTGAGGTTATTTTCCGAACTCCTCTAAACCCTTTGTTTTCGGTCCAAATTCAAAATTCAAATTAATCATAACTGCAAAACGATTCGGCTTCCCAAACCGAAATACACGCATCTCCACCTCCCAATCAATTCGTTGACTGCACAGACTTTGACCTTTTCTGACATGCATTAAACTCTGCTCAACTACCAAATCTGGTCATTGTCCTGAACAAGTGAATACTGTACCCCGACCTTATCATGAACTCCACAAGGGACATTGTGATGGTTTGGCTTGACCGTAAGGGTCTATAGTGCGAACATCACAATTCAAACACTCATAAAATCACACAAAACGTACCTTTGAGTATTTGGCTAAGGAGGCTGGTACACTTCCTTCATGAGGCTACTGAGGATCAAGATCCGGAAGGTACTTGGCTAAGAAGCAAATACAATCCAAGCAAAAACAAGACAATTTCACCTTTAATCAAGAAGTAAAGCATGCAACCATTCTATTCACACATAGGCAGATTCACATACTTTAGGATATATGTATCAATACTAACCCTTATTCTAACCAATCATTGAGGGTTAAGTTTAGAGATACCTCACTAGGTAGAAATCATACCAAGTGCTGTCCTGAACTTCTCAAATGTTTCCCTGCATAAAGCTTTGGTGAATATGTCCGCGACTTGTTCCTCAGTCCTACAAGTTTCCATAGAAACAAGTCCTTTCTCTACACAATCCCTTATGAAATGATGTTTAATCTCAATATGTTTCATTCTACTGTGATGTACTGGATTTTTAGCTACACATATAGCACTAGTATTATCACAATAAATAGGGATATGATCAAAGTAGAGATTGAAATCACTTAGCTGATTCCTTAACCAAAGAAGTTGTGCACAACATGCTCCGGCAGCAACATACTCAGCTTCGGTTGTGGAAAGAGCTACCGAATTCTGCTTCTTAGATCCCCATGAAACAAGACAAGATCCAAGGTACTGAGCCATCCCGGATGTTGACTTCCTGTCACATCTATCCCCGGCATAATCAGCATCAGTATATCCTTCCAGTGTCAAGGACTTATACCTCGGATACCACAGAACAAGGTTCTTGGTCCCCTTCAAGTACCTCAGGATCCTTTTCACAGCTTTCACGTGTGTTTCTCTCGGATCGGACTGGTACCTGGCACAGACACAAACACTGAACATAATGTCAGGTCTACTTGCTGTTAAATACAGTAGTGAACCAATCATTCCTCTATAAAGTGTTGGATCTGCCTTTGGAGAGGTTTCATCCCTGGACAAGGAACTGCTGGTCGAACTTGGAGTAGCAGAGGGCTTTGACTGATCAAGTCCATACTTTTTCACTATCTCGGACAAGTACTTGGCCTGATGTATCTGAGTCCCATTCTCCATCTGCTGAATCTGAAGTCCCAAGAAGTAGGTCAATTCCCCGACCATACTCATCTCAAATTCACTTTCCATAAGCTCAGTGAACTTCTTAACCAATTCATCACTGGTTGACCCGAAGACAATGTCGTCGACATAGACCTGGACTACCAACAGATCCTTCTTTGTCCTCAGAAGGAACAATGTCTTGTCCACTGCTCCTCTCTCATATCCATGAGCTATTAGGAAATCTGACAACCTTTCATACCATGCCCTCGGTGCCTGTTTCAACCCATAAAGTGCTTTGTCAAGAACATAAACATGGTCTGGATGGACTGTGTCCTCAAAACCTGGAGTCTGTTTCACATAAACTTCCTCCTTCAGGTTCCCGTTCAAGAACGCTGTCTTCACGTCCATTTGATGGAGCTTGAATCCATGTTGAACTGAATAAGCAATGAGAAGTCGGATGGCCTCTAACCTTGCCACCGGTGCGAAGGTCTCATCGTAATCGATGCCTTCTTGCTGATTATACCCTTGTACAACCAACCGAGCCTTGTTCCTGACAATGACTCCCTTCTCATCCTTCTTGTTCCTGAACACCCAACGAGTACCAATCACCTTTCTCTTTTCTGGTCTAGGTACAAGTCTCCAAACCTTATTCCTTTCAAACTGATGCAGCTCTTCTTGCATTGCCTGAACCCAATCTGGATCCTTAAGTGCATCTTCTACCTTCTTTGGTTCAATCAGGGATACAAACGCAGTCTGGACTTGTTCCCCCTGAAACGCTGCATAGCAATAGTAATCCCGAAGTCTGACATTTGGTTGTCTCTCTCTAGGGTTTCTTCTCAACGGAACTACATCTCCAATAACTTCCTCTACTGGATTCTGATCGTTGTTACCATCCTCAGCTACCTGATCCTGATCAGTAACCTGGACTTGTTCCACCTGCCGTTCCTCTGGGACAGGTATCTGAACTGGATTCTCATCAACACCCACTTGTGCTGGATTCTCGTCAACCTCCTGTACCTCATCAACACCCTCTTGTGCTGGATAACCAATGATTCCTTCAGCATGGAACACATCTGGTCGAGCTAATAAAGATTTCCTCTGCTGGTTCCTGTTGGACTTGGTCTCAGCAGGCTTCCTTGGCATGACATTCTCGTCAAAGACCACATGTACGCTTTCCTCCATTTTCTGAGTTTGCTGATTGTACACCTTGTATGCCTTACTGTGAGCTGAATACCCTACAAATATACCTTCATCACTCCTTGGATCTAGCTTTCCTAGCTGATCCTTCCCGTTGTTGTGAATGAAGCACTTACACCCGAAGACTTTCAAGTGAGAAATGTTGGGTTTACGTCCTTTCAGCAGCTCATACGGAGTCTTGTTCAGATTGGTCTCAATAGCTCTGTTCAACACATAACAAGCTGTATTCATTGCTTCTCCCCAAAACCTCTTAGGCAGCCACTTTCCAGCAACATAGTCCTGGTCATATCCTCCAGGGTCCTGTTCTTGCGTTCCACTACCCCATTCTGCTGTGGAGTCCTTGGCGCTGAAAAGTTATGATAAACTCCCTGACTGGCACACCAGCTGATGAAATCTGCATTGTCAAACTCAGTACCATGATCTGATCTGATACTTTTAAGTTTCTGACCCAGCATTGTTTCCACAGCCTTGACCCAAACCTCAAACTGATCAAATACCTCAGTCTTGGAAGAAATGAATATTGTCCATGTATACCTTGAATAATCATCAACCAACACGAACACATACTTGTTACCTCCAATGGTCTGAGTCCTCATAGGTCCACACAAGTCCATATGCACTAACTCCAAAGGTCTGCTGGTACTGACCACATTCTTAGGCTGAAATGAGGTCCTGGTCTGCTTGCCTCTAGTACAAGGAACACAAACCTGATCAGGTACATGACTTACTTCTGGTAACCCACGAACCAGTTCCAACCTCTGAAGCTTTTTCATCAACCTGAGATTCACATGACCTAGACGCCTGTGCCATAAACCTGAATCATCTGCCTTTGAAGACAAACATAGATACTCGTCTGGGTCAAAGTCCGGATCAGTCATATATACTCCATTTTCCATGATGCCTTTGAGAAGAATCTTTCCTGTTCTTAGAGACTTCACATAGCACTCATTAGAAGTAAATACAACTTTATTATTACTATCTTGACAAAGTTGATAAACACTAAGTAAATCAAACTTCAAGTTCCGGACCAAACTAACATTATCTACACTAACTTTCTTATTTAACTTAACCATACCTGTGCCTAGAATTTCACCTTTACTTCTGTTTCCAAAGGTAATTAAACCTCCGGAATGTTGTTGTAGAGAAGAGAAGTAGTCCACCTTTCCAGTCATGTGGCTGGAGCATCCACTGTCTACATACCATGGACCTGTTCCTCTCTCTACCTGCACAGAAATGATTAGTTCTTACGTACCCAAATTAGCTTAGCCTTTTTGGGTTTCAAGTCAGCACAAAAGTTAACACTAGAAATGTTCTTTGGAGAATTTAAAACATCAGATTTGACAGACTGATTCTGTCCGGTACATGTCCTCTGCTTTGGAAACTTTCTTGCATGACAGCTTTTCCAGAGATGACCTTCCTTTCCACAGTGGTAACAGATTTTCCTCTTTCTGAAATCCACTTTGTTGAACTCAGCAACCTTTTCCTTCTGTTTGTTGAGGTTGATCCCAGCTGGTCTTTGTCCTAGAGCGCTTTTTGCCCAAATATGATATCCTTTACCATATATCCTTGCCTCGTCATGAAGATCCACCTTCACCCGTGGAGTCTCCTGGGTTCACCAGCACTTGGACCTCTTTCAGAATAGTCACTTCACCATAACCTAGTCCCGGTTTAGGTTTCTGAACTCTGGAACTGTTCCTTCTAGCCATAGGTTCTTGAACCTGCAAAACAGCTTCTCGTTTTCCAACGAGCTCATTCTGAAGTTGCCGTATCTTGGCAGACTTCTTCTCAATGACAACTTCTTGCTTTTCAACAAGGTTAGACAATTCATCATTCTTATCACAAAGCCTTCTAATAAGAAACATTAAAGTAGAATGTGATGTATACTTAGATGAATCAGAAGAAGAAGAATCTACCTCAGATGTAGATGATTCTTCCTTTGCCATTAAGCAGTAATTCCTTCTGGAAGATCTAGACCCAAACAGACTGTCGAGGTCACTGTCCTCATCTGAATCACCCCAAGTTGCTATCATAGCTTTCTTGTCTTTCTGTTTCTCATCCGGTTTGTCATCCTTTGACTTCTCCTTGTCAATTTATCCTTCTTTTTCTTTCTACAATCCCTAGCAAAGTGTCCCTTCTTCTTGCAATAGAAACACTCATCATCCTTACCGGCGGTGCGTTTGGAAGACGAGTCCTTTGAACCAAGTTTCTTATTTGCAATCTGCAAAGCCTTGGACAACAATGCCATGTCTGACTTATCATCGGATTTCTCATTGGATTCCTTTTCCTTTTCTTTACCTTTTCCTTTGCCCTTTCCGTTCGAGGACTTAGACTTCTCCTTGTCTTTGTCCTTTTCACTGACCAGTGCTATCTGCTTCCCACCCTTCTGAGGTTCACGTCCCTCAAACTTACATTTCTCTATAAGCATGTTACTTTCCAGTTTTGAGACTAATTCCTCAAGAGTAATCCTCTTAGTATCAGGGAGAGCAGCTAGGGTCCTTGATATGTTATCCCATGCTGGACTAAGTCCTTGCAGAAAGTGGTGAGTAACTTCCCATTGCTCAAGTTCCTTTCCCAATCTGGACAGTGTAGACAAACTTCCCTGGAACTTAGAATGATAGTCATGAAGCGACTCATCCTTTCCTTGACGAAGGGTATTGAACTTCATCTGAGCGGTAATAATCCTGTTCTTCTTCACATCACCAGAACCTTCATAAATCCTCCTGAGAGCATCCCAAACTTCTGCGGGATCTTTATACATCATGACCTTGTCCAGATCACCAGGTTCAAGTGCAGAATGCAGAACTTTCATAGCCTGAGCATTTTTCTGGAGTTTCTTGTAATCTGCAGTGGTGTAAAAGCCTGGGTTTCTCTTTAGTTGGATCAGTATCATCCTGGATGATTTGACGGCCCTGTTCAATTATCTGCCAAACTTCTCCGTCCAGTGCGAGGACATGTTCCTCAAACCGAATTGCCCATGACGCATATTCTCCTACCTTCAGCTTTGGTGGAGTAGCAAACGAGTCTCCTGACATACCTGCAATGCTCAACAAGATCTAGAACCAGCGGCTCTGATACCAATTGATAGGATCGCTTGTTAGCAGTAAAGACTAGGTCTAAGACTTGTTAAGGACTAAGACCAAGTTAGCAGGCACTTGTACCTCAGAAATATAAATGCAGCGGAAATTCGTCTAATGATTACTTTTATTAATCAATAGACTGTACAAGCGTTACAATATCTGTACAATAGTGTCTACAACTATCAAAAACAGTCACCTTAGCCTGAAGGTTAAAAACCACAATCGTGACTCTTAGGACAAGTTCCTCTGCCCTGCACGCACTTGATGTACGCTCCGTTACTTCTGAAAATCAACTTTCCGATGATCAGAATGTGCTTGCACTTGCTTGCGACTCTCTCAGCAATTCTTCAGAGTTCTCTCAATGCAATGCGATTCTTTGGTTTACCCACGTGTAACGAGTAACCACCATGTAACCACCTTGACACATCACAATCTGCAACTTCCTTTGCATTGTGATTCCCAGATGTCCAGCAGTTGTTCCAGTAGTTATCTCAACTTATCTGCTCACTCTTTTATCAGCATCATGATTCCATGCATATATCAGTGTAATCCAAGTTCATGTCCCGTATTTAGCCTGTCAAGACCACGTCCTCTGCACACTCAATTCAAATATGAGTAACGTGTTGTCATCATCAAAAGTCAACATGGGAGCCATGTATCAACAAATACATACGATATAAAAGCTCATTTTCGGTCAACCTGTATAGGGTCGCAACAACCTGTGGGAGCATGGCCCGAACCCGGCCGCGAACCTGTATGGTAATTGAAACTCTTAGGTAATTTCATCGATCGCAACAAGCTAACTCGAGAATTCAGGCACGATGACCATGGCCTATATAGATTTAGACAGTGACTGATATCTAACTCCACATTCTACTATCCAGTGGCGGATCCAGAGCCTTTGGTTAGGGGGGCGAAAATATAAATGTAAGAAAGTAAAATCTTCAGTGATAAATCTAAGCAAAATTGTCTATAACATGTAATAGTAAAAATGTTACATTTTTATATGGAATGGAGTTCAAGAAGGACAAATATATAAATATAGGACATTCCGTCTTAAAATTGACATATAAATATAGGACATTCCGTCTTAAAAATCAACTTTAATCTCAACTGTCATATTATCAAAATCAACGATTAAAATTAGGTCATTCCGTCTCACAAAAACTTAATGTTTCTCCCGAACTTAACCCTTTTTATATGAACAGTATATATACTATTATTAATCTACATAAATATAGGAGTTATAATTTTCATAAATTTGTGAAACTATATTACTAATGTTACATATGAATGAAAATCAATGTTCATGTCATGATAGTAATGTAATTCTAATTGAAAATGAAATGAAATCATCAACAAAAATACTAAACTGATTATACTAAAAATTGAGGAAGATGGGATTCGATCCTGGGCAGAGAACCAAGTAGCGCCTATCACTCTCCACTACGCCAAACCTATTTTGTGTCACTATTCAGTATACGTCTATTTTGAAATCTCAGCAGGGTACTCTGCCCCCCCAGCCCCCCCTGCCTCCGCCCCTGCTACTATCTAATGCTCTGATAACACAACATGAATGATGTTCAACTATGGTCAGTCAGTCAGTCATGCATGCATGAGTGAATGAGTGTTTGGACCACAGAACCAAAATTGAGATGCCCTACTGTTTTTGGCATGTGAAAACCATGAATCTACATCAATCAAAGCAGCAGTAAGATGGTGTTAGTTATGGTTTAAGGCAAAGCTCCAATTCTGCATACATCAACCTTTAAATCCTATTTAATTAGATTTATGTTTGATGCTTAAGTAATTGATTGATTAGCTTACCTATAGTATAGTAATATCAACAACATGTTCTTCACTCATCTGTAATTAGAATCTTTTTGCTGAACCTTAATTAGGAGAAGCTATATCATATGAAGTATAGTAGTGGTCCAAAATTATTTAGCAATTACAAGGACATGTTGAAAATCATGTGCTAACAACTTGTACGAAATAATCGAGTTATTTCAAAAGTTAATCACCTTACTATTGTGTTTTATTCAATGTGTTTGAAATGCTGAATCTTAAGGGTTGCAACTGACTAGAGATCTTTTACAAAACTCTTCCAAGTAGGGAGCAAAATGTACTAGCTTACAATGGGAATTTTGGGATTTAAGTTAATGGATTCCAAAATAAAATAGGGGAGAAAGTATATGTATATGCATTGGTTCTCCCTATTAGAATTCAATCAGTTGAAATATGGTCACAGTAATAAAACCATTATATATTGCTTCAAAGTTCACCTAATTTGACTCAGTGAAGCACCAATTGTCATTTTCTTTCCCTTTCACAGCAATTCTATGTGATATAATTACTTTTTACACTGAAACCGTTAGGTTTCATCAAAGTGACATTTTTCATGATCATAAGGCTCCCATACCTCTGTCAAATTTTACATGTCCACGCAGAAATGTTCTTCATGAGCAAGACATAGAGAGAACCAAATTATAATAAACTGTTTGTTGGGTTAATAAGTAGAATATGTGGAAGCAAATCCATTTACAGAGTTAGAATTTTGGGGTACTTTCATTGTCATTGCAATCCATTTACATAGCTTTTGTTTCACCATTTATGATAAAGAGAATCTTTTGGATGACAAATTAAATCTAATCTTCATGTGTAAGTTTGATTTGGTGGAATAAGAATCAGGTGAATTACTTTATTGTCATGCTTCTTTTCACACCATTAGGCCTTAGGAGATATTAGCTTTTTTAATCGAAACGATCAATTATCGGCTGCTAATGGCATTATATTCCCAAACAACTTACCGGACTACTGTGATTAGTATGTAGGATTGATGATTAGTATGCCAACGAGTACGTATTTAGAGAGTGATAATTTAGTATAGCTTTGTCAATATTATCAACATGAAGGCCAATTTGTGTTCAATGCCTCCCCTCTATTCAGTATTGATTCTTAGTTTTGATCTTGAACAAAACTGTACAGATCTTACAGATAAGTTGAAGTGCAAATATATCTTGCAACACCAACATATTAAACCATTTTGGCTGCGTTGATTTATAAGTTTAATTTTTGGTTGCTGGTAACTACTGAAACAAGAAATTAACCTAACTAAGCAAAACAAATATGTAGTTAATTAATTTGTTACACTGAGTAACACTAAACAAAGCTAGCTATTAATTGTGAAATGACTTATTAATCTTTGAGAAGAATCTATTTAGCCATTAACTAATCGCCTTATAGATCAATTTTCACCAGAAAATCTACCCTAGGGGTTGTGTCTTATGGCCAAACACTTAGAGAGAGAGAGAAAGAGAGAGCTGTTAGGACAGAGCTTTTCCCATCTTGTTGCAGAAAATGGAAGGAATTCTAAGCTGGAAAGCAAAACAAGTCATTGCCAAGCACAAACTCATTGTTTCAGCATTTTGGAAACAAACCCCATCATGAATGTCATTTTCTAACACTCTAATCAAAACAACACACAATTAAATGAGAGAAGAAAATTTCAAGATTACTTCAACCCAATTAACTTACATCTACCAAACATAAATTATACGTATAAATGGATATCTATGAGGTGTATATCTTTGGAGAGGTCTTGCACTGCATTGGGACTAGATAAGTTGTTAGCATCACAATTGCAAAAACCAAACTTTCTTAAAGCCTTAGCTGCTGCAACAATTGAAGCTCTCTTTCCCTCTCATCAGCAACAACACTGCTACTGTGTGTGTTGTCTGCTCTTTCTTTCTTTCTTTTCCTAGCAACAACAACATCACTCACAGTGTTACAGGTTAATCCTTTTACATATGCATTTACACTACTAAATATCATCATTAGATTCAGTCATATCAAGTCATGGATGCTAGCTGCTGTGTGTATTTTTGTATGTTGTGAAAAGAAGAGTTTTCTTCTTCTTCTTTATCTAAATAAGAACACACATGTATATATACTAATTTCTTCTTGTGTACACAAATCTAATGATGCTTTTGAGTCTGTATATCTAACCATCTTGACATATGTTTTTGTTTATGAGATACAGAGATCTGAAGTTGGATCAATCTGTTTTTGTCAGAACCCTATTCGGAGTTCCAGATTAGTATTATTACTCTTAATAAAACTCAAAATCCAGGAGTTTCAAATTTATGCTAATATCCTTGTTCTTCTTTTCTTAATTGCCCCTTCGCTTTCAAAAATCTTATGTAACAGTGAGAAAAAGAACTTCCAAAACTCAAATCTAAAGAATAAGAAGAAGATGAGTGTTGCTATGGTTTATGTTAATTTAAGCGTGTTCGATTATTTGTAGATCTTAGTATTTGGGGGTGGACTTAGATCTGCAGAAATAAAAATGTTACCCCAAAATCATACTCCGTAAAAATTGTTGAAAATGGATGCATGCACTGAAAATGAGGTATACACAAAGGGTTTGTATTTTAGTCCCAGTTTTTCTCTCTTACATGTTTTAAGCTTTGGAACTCCAAGTTCAACTCCAGTACTCCTCATTCTTCAGCCTTTTCATCCATCATATTTTTGTGAAGATCTGATAAGCATCATTGACCTAGTCTTGTTTCACCCATTTCTGTGAAATAAAATCATAGAGAGAGATGCATATGCACTTTTAGTACTGGCTAGATTCATCTCTCTAGCTACTAGATCTTGAAGCTGATTTCTCGCTACATGTCTCCCCACCTTATTTGATCCAGATTTATACCTTGCTACTTTTTCATTGTAGAGTGTGTATATATGCACATATATACAAGCACTTGTTCTAAATTGCAAGAAAAACTTATGTTTGGTCTTGAGAGTTACTAAGTCAGTGAAAATGTTTAGCAGATGGGGAGGGGGAAGATTGAGATTAAGAAGATAGAGAACCCTACCAACAGGCAAGTGACCTTCTGCAAGAGGAGAAATGGATTGATGAAGAAAGCTCATGAACTCTCGTGTTGTGTGATGCGGAGGTTGCTCTAATGGTCTTCTCCACCCGTGGACGCCTCTATGAGTATTCTAACAACAAGTAAGCTCAGCCACAAAACCCTAAACTTCAATTTTCTTTTACTAATTTCTTCTACAAGATTTGTTATTGCACACGGGTAATCGGCATCTCGAGGACTTAAGCTGTTCTTTGTTTAAAATTTTGCGGGTCTTTAGAAACCTACGTATGTCACTTACAAATAGCTTCTATCCGTGACTCGCTGTTTTCATCGTTTCGGGTTAGTGTTAACGTTATGTTATTGCACCATAAAAATTCAGAAAAATTGAATCTGATAAAAATAAGATTAAAACTTCTCCAGAGATGTCTCAAAAGTATAAAAATGGATGAAATGGAGATCGGGATACAAATCCTCTTGAGTAAAATATGAAGTAAATCTGATCATTGCACTTCACATGCCAAATATTCATTTAAAGAATAGTTCATAAGTTATGCATACAAATTTTAGTGATGATGATTTGGAGATGTATTATTAATTTTGAAAGAGTTCATGGGTTCTTGTCTCTACATAATTTTCAGTATGCTTACCCAACAGTAAGCAAAAAGTCATTGTTACTAGACAAGTATATTAATTGTCTTCAACTTCATACCTTGCTGATAAGCCTCTTAAATTTGTATACTCTAGTGAAAGATATTAATAGACTAACTGTGCTGGATACTCTAATTAGCAGCATCAAATCCATAATTGAAAGGTACAAGAAGGCTTGTTCTAATAGCACAAGTTCTGGCAACACAAGTGTTGACAATGCCCAGGTAATTGCATACCAATGCAGCTTCATTTCTTCATATTGTGGTTATTATATACTTTATAAAATTTTGATTTTTGCAGTTTTACCAACAAGAGTCTGTGAAGCTGAGGCAGCAGATACACATGATTCAAACACAAATAAGTAAATAAGTCATAGGAATAATTACAATTTTTCTTTATTAGTTGATCTTATTAATTCTTCCTTGTTGAATATGGAATGTTCTTTTTGAAGGCACTTGATGGGAGAAGCATTGGGATCTCTGAATGTCAAGGAGCTGAAGCAACTGGAGAACAGGCTTGAGCGTGGAATCGCGAGGATCAGATCAAAAAAGGTAGCTAAACCTGTCCTCTAGAGGTTGGTAAATATTTCTCTCTACTGATGTTTTCTTTGAATTTTTGTTAACAGCATGAAATGCTCCTTGCTGAAATTGAATACATGCAGAGAAGAGTAAGTTTAAGCTCAGACCATTTTCTCTTTTCATGTTCTTCAAAAATGTAGTCATAAATAATCCTTAAACTCTGAGTGATTTACTTTTTCCAGGGATAGAGTTGGAAAATGAAACCATGTGCCTTCGCGCCAAGGTACACCTTTTTTCCATAATTTTTCCAGAATATTATTTGTGTAATATTGACATGAGCAACATAAATGTTTCACAGATTGCTGAGATTGATAGGTTTCAGCAAGCAAACATGGAGGTAGAAAATCAAGAATACAATACTATCCAAGCTTACGTTGCTCGCAACTTCTTTCAGCATGACCTGTTCGAGGGAGCAGATGATGGCTCACGACTAATCATTTCGCTGATCTGAACAAGAATACCCTCCGCTTAGGGTACATACTTTTACTTTCATTTGCAGTGCAGAATTAATAAAAATTAGAAATTTTCGATCGAGTAATTGGGTCTCTGACTATAGCATTATCTTGGGAAATTTTATGCAGGTGAACTTGGAGTTACTGAAGCTGGAAATATGACCATTTATCCCATATTACTGACTAAATATGCTAGATGTGTGCCTGTGTGAGTGTGCTTTTTCTTATATGGAACTATGCGAGCTTTGTGTTAAGGAGTAATAATCTATCATTTTGTGGTTAAATTTGGTGTGTTTTTCAGGTGTTACAGTTCCTAAATCCTAAGGCTTCCCTGTTTTGCTGTACAATTTTATTTACATAGTTTGTGGTTGTGGGAGGACACTTCTTGTTTTTTCACATCTCCAAGTAAATATTAAATTAAACATAAAAAATATCAACTGTGATGTACAAAAAGACACTGATTTGAATATTGATTTATGAGTATATTTATTTATTTTTGTATATGAATATACAAACATATTAGATATGGTTTGATATACATTTACATGTCGTGATGATACCTAGTCTGAGTTGGGAATAAAACTTTGTACAAATGTGAAGGGAAGCTGCTAGCACATCACATGCTCACGGCCTTGGAAGAGGTTTCTGGTTCTGGCTCGCCTTCTTGCAGCTCCCTGTCTGATATTGTTTTAACCTACAAAATTTGGAATTTTATTTGTTGAGTGAATGAGGATTAAAATTGAAAAGAATTCCCACTATTGATGTATGACTTTGTTTAGCGGGTAGGTAAAAGTAAAAGAGCTCGGTCATTTAGATGCGAAATAAATGGATGGATGTGTACCGTGGTATCACTTAATTTGCTTTGTGAAAGGTATCGGTCCAACGCACCCTCGCCGCGAAGGATTTTACCACCACACCCTGGTGAATGGACAGTCCCTACAGACTCTTCATCCACTACAACAGCGTCCACTTTTTCATCTCCTGTCTTGACATCTGGAATCTGTGAATTTGGCCAGCAAATGAATAACCAGAAAATAATTGGAAACTTGCTGAATGGATATAAGTCAAGACTTGAGATTTGTGAATCTAAATCTTACCTCATACATGGCATCCGTCAAAAGATTTTCTATTATTGCCCTTAATCCTCGGGCACCTGTGTTCTTAACCATGGCCTTCTTTGCAATCAGCCGTAACGCTTTCTCAGTAAAATGTAATTTTACCTGCCAAGTTGAGGTATTTGAATGAAGCTAAGAAGGATGGCGAATTGTGTGTTTCTTTAATAATGGTATCCGAAGGATTCTTACATCATTCATGCTGAAAAGTTTCTTATACTGCTTTCCAAGAGCGTTCTTTGGCTCCATGAGTACCTGCAGAATTCAAGAGAACCAAAATTGTTAGTCAGAATGAAAATTAGTTTAAGTCTGCAATTACAAGTTCTACAAAATAAATATAATTGACTGCAAGAACGTGAATCACAATATATTATCAGGTGTGTGTATTTTACCTGCACTAGCTGGTCCTCAGTCAGAGCAGATAAACTAACTAGAATGGGAAAACGACCAACGAATTCAGGAATAAGCCCATACGCAATCAGATCGCTGCTTTCAACCTACAATGCAAAAGCAGCTTTAAGATCTTTGCATTAGAGAGTAGCAGTATTTTATATGACATAATGATTACAATATACAACTAGGATCTCTGTTGAAGTGAGATTTTATTATCCCATTGAACAAGTCAGGAAGTTTATTCTTACAGATTCCAGCAATGAAGATGTAATGACGGCATTTGTCGCGCCCCTGGCTCTCATATTAGCACGCACAGGTGCTCCAAAGCCAATTGAAGAGTCCTGCCGTCTGATTGAAAGCAAGAAGACATTGAACTGAGAAATATAACAAATTCTAGTTCGTAAAGTGTTTGGGTACTTTATTTGGAACTGACTAGTTACCTCTCAGAAATGGTCTTTTCAAGGTCAATAAAGGCTCCACCACATATAAATAAGATATCTTTTGTATCGATCTGATTGTATCAACGAATTGAAATAAATTAGTTTACTAACCAAAAATGGCCTACAGTGCAGCCATGCCATTTCTCTCTTAAGATGTGTTATCGTTTAAGGGACTAACAGTAAAAGCCAAAGCACCTGAATATTGTCACCCCTAGGATGCTTTCTCGCTCCTTTTTCTGGAACATTAACAATCTACACAAAAAGGGGCATGCATCATCAAGAACATAGGCATCAAAAACTAAATATTGTGGTTACAACCTTTTAGAAGACGTCGTTTAGAATGATCAAAAGTAAAAACGATAAACTTAGGCAATGCTAAAAAGATAATTAGGGACAATTACGATATGAGCAAATCGACTTACTGTTCCTTCCAGCATTTTCAGCAAAGCCTGCTGGACACCTTCTCCAGACACATCCCTGCTGATATTAACGCTTTCGGCCTTTTTTGTAATTTTATCAACTTCATCTATGTATATCATTCCTTGCTGGGCGGCTTGAACGTTGAAGTCAGCGACCTGGCGACAGGACATGTTTAATATTGACATCAGAAAGTGATTTTATAATATGGAGCATCCATTGTAAAGCATCAAACTAACAAAACATAGTATGAATGAGTTACAGTATGATATAATTGTAGACGATCAAAAAAATTCAAAAGCTTCAAAGATATAATTAATATTAAACAAGAGAAGGGTATAACATATTCATGGAAAAGGAAAAAGGGGGATCAGAGAAAGAGCAGACCGCTAGAAGCTTGTACAATATGGACTCAACATCCTCCCCAACATAACCAGCCTGCAGAGACGTACAATATCATAAAGGTTATGAAAAATAAAAATATGGTCTGAAACCACTGTAATTTACTAGGAACCATTCCATTAGATACATGCACTCGTATACCTTACATTTAGTCAGTTATTTAAATAACTGCATCAGAAGATCAAACCAAGTTATTTAGCAAACAAATCCGGTAAAGTATCAAATCATAAATTAAAAGTGCCACTCTGAATTCCTTTGTTAACCTATATGCCAGTCTGGATTTCTCACATATCATGGAGCCAAAAAATGGTGAGTATATTCATACAAGTCTCAGGTCATTGATCAATGCAATAATACTGCTGATCAATGAACAAAGACAATCATGTTCATCATTAGCAAATCATAAGAGACCCAACAATAAGATATTGAATATCGCAAATATGCACTTGCCTGTGTCAATGTTGTTGCATCGGCAATTACGAAGGGTACATTTACAAACCGGGCAAGAGTTTTGGCTAGTAGAGTTTTTCCTGGTTATAGAAAAATATCAACAAACAAATAAAAGTTGATGTTGGCTGTGTAGGTCACTTCCATCTATATAATGAGTCAATATACTAATGATAGCAATACCTGAACCAGTTGGTCCCATCAAGAGCACGTTGCTTTTATCTAGTTCGATATCATCATCGTCGGCACCTGCTGCTGATTCTTCTGATTCGGATCCAGATCCTGACCTAAATAGAATAGTGTACACAACATCAATGCATTCAATTAGCATAAATATTGAAACAGATGCCCAAAAATGCGAAAGCACAAAAGGATGCCACGAATTTCAGTTACCATAGCACGCTAAGAACAGTGGGGGCAGAAAAAAAAGTGAAGAGACATTACCTGTTTGGAGAAGATGCATGGTAGATTCTTTTGTAGTGGTTGTAAACAGCCACACTAAGCACCTAAAAATTAGAATCAAACAGTTATCCATTAATATCCCACTTTTAATTTTATTCTTTCAAATCGAAAATCCATGAACAATTTGTTTGCGCAAATATGAGAGAGTATATGACTATAATAAGCAGAGTAACTCAGTTCAGTTGCATCATTGATACCATATATCACTCGGATCAACTCTCCTAATTTCAGGTCCCCCAACTACAGAATTAGACCAAACCATAGAGTAATCTACACTCCTATAATATATTATAAGAAAGAATAAGACTACGACATACATTTCAACTTCTGCATAGTCTGCATCAGATAAAATACCAAAACCAGCAATCAAACCTCTGCACAACATATAGCTCTAAATTCATTAAACAGATACAATGCAAGTGAGAATAAAAAATGGCAAAACCTTCTTAGCTCGCTCCTGTCCAATAACAAATTTATCAAGTCCTTTACAAATTTGTTTCGGGGTTGGCAAATCCTTCCCCAAATTTGACCCACCCCAACCTTTCTCATCTCCAAAACCATCTCCCCCTCCACCACCCTTACCACCACCAGGTCCAGAAGCTCTCACATAATTAATTCCCGGCACAAATGGCGGTCCTGGCGGTGTATGCACAGCAAGCTCACTGCCAGGAGGCAGTGGTGGCCAGTTCTCCGGTGGCTCCCCACCATGAACACCAAATGTATTTGCCAAAAACATCCTCAATCTATTCTCTCTTTCATAATCTAACAACAACTGATTACCACCACCACAGCTTCTCCTCCTCATCTCATCAGCAGAATCATGAAAGGTTCCATTTTTACCAGAATCATGGTTAAAGTTTCCAACTTTAGGATCAGAAATGGAGCAATTGGGGTTAGGGATAAGAAAAGTCGGTGGAATGAATCCATTCGAAAGGAACTTATAATCATCGGCAGGAGGCGAATTATCAACAACCCTAATCGAGCGTCTACGGAATCGCTCATGTACACCGATTAAAGAGTCTCGATTCCTTGACCATGACCACATGTGTCGGCGATGAGTTAAAAGAGCCATCTGGCGAACCCTTTTTGATACACAAACCGCAGACATCACGAGCTTCTGCTCCAATCGCAATTTGACTGAATTTCAATCGCCAGTGGAGAATCTTTATTGGGGTTTTGTGTCTAGTGAAGAATAATTGAAAAGAATCGTGTAGAGGGTCGTTGAGGATAAGACGAAGAAGATGAATCAGCTCAAGCCTTGTCTTCAATTCGATTGATATGTTACAAGCTTAAGTTTTTTTCTTGTGTATTTGGTTTTGAAAAACATAATTTTTGATAGATTTAATTGTTTTCACTGTAGGATCAATAATTGTTTGCAATAGAGATGTAACATAATTTCAATTATAGGTTAAGTTCTTGTCTCTTAGGATGGTGAAATTGATTTAACGATTGTGATTAATTCATTTTAATTAAAATTAGAGGACAGGTGTGTACAAAACATGGCGTGGTTGAGAAAAGGTGTTTTAAACCTCATCCGTTAGATTTTGTATAGTAATGGATGAGAGAAGCTTTATTGAGAAAAGTTATCTCATTCGAACCTAAGCCATGAAAGGGAAATTTAGGAATGGAAATATGGCTTAACTGGTAATAATATCTTTTTAGTAAAGATTAATACTTTAATATAATTCATGTACAGATTGATTTATAGTTTTACTCATCCCAGCAATTCTTGAAATCACCTATGTACAGATTAATTTCTGGTAGACCAGATTTATTAATCCCTACTACATTCTTTTTTGATAAGTTAATAAATAGCGGTCGCAAAGGCAGCAAAACACCTAGGAGTGCAACCTGGTAGTTGCACCTTTTCTTATTAATAAAAATCATTGGCAGTGTTCTTTGGTGATGAAAATCATAATGCCAGTATATCAACCAGAAATTGTCATGGCAACCTCTTTTGAATCTCCTCTTCACGTGGTGATCAGTAATGAGGATCGAAATACATGCGTTTGTGATGCGTTCTTCTCTGTCCTTCATTGTTTTATTTGAAGCCCATGCTTTAGCAAATTAAATTTATGTTGCCATGTTAGGGTACGATAAGTTATGCATTAGTCTAGTTGTAGAGATATGTCATTTCCTTGTCACTCAACAAAAAACTCATTAAAATGGGGACAATATCCAAATTTTAATGTGATTCTTGAGTTTGATCCCTTTGTTAACACCTATCTTAACAATATGCATAAGCCTGATCTATATTATTTTGAATTAGTAAGAATTTGTACTCTTTGGGGTCATATTAGTCAACAATTATTGATTTGAATGGAGATTTTGCTATAGACAAATTCAAAAACTTCTTCAGAAATCTCAAGTTACATCATCTCAAACCTCTTCAGAATTTGTACTCTTTGAGTTTTGCTATTAGGGTACCTTATTATACTATCAAGTCTCTTGGTGACAGTGGCAGTTCCTCCTCATCACTTGTCAAGTACATATTATGTTATTGAGTTGTGGAAATTACATTAAACTGTTGTTATTTTTTAACCGCTCTGGAATGTCGACGTCGATTCAATTTCTGATTGCCTCTTTCTCCACTGTCTTTTAATATATTGTTTTCATTGAGTTTTTTCTTTTCTTATGCAGTTCGCATTTCACATTTCTAATTTTACAAATTGTGTTTAGTTGTATGCAGACTAACAGGTTTTGTGTATGCATATTTTAACAGGTAGTTGTCAAAGATTTTTCGAGTGTGGTCACTTATGTTGATACTGAAGTTGTGGCTACTATTTTTGCTACTTGCATAGTAGTATTCACAAATTCTCCCAATTTAGACACGTATGATGAATTAATAATAGTTCTGTGAAATATGAGATACATCACAATGATAGATTTGTGGTTTGACTTTGCAAGTTTAAGAATGTGGCCAATCTCGTTGATGCCACATTCTTTGTAAAAATTAGCTTTGGAGTGGCGGATTTTAATCCTAAAGGGTTCCTTAACGGGTGAGTTAATAATAATTCTAAACTATTACATAATATATTTTTTCATGTCTAAGTTTTATATTAATTGGTATACAGTGGTGGAAAAGTATTGCTAGTGTGAGCCTTATACTGTGGTGGAAAAGTATTGACAGTGGCAGAAAAAAACAGTAGTGAGCCTTATCATAGGAGATGTGATATTATTTTCTATCCAGTGTATGGAATATAAAGTTAAAGGTGCAGTATTGAGATATAAAGATTTGATATGTCAATCGTGCCAAGTATTTTTATAGCAAGCGCTAAGTCTTTCATTTCAAAAGCAGTATTACACCGAACGATCTCAACCCTCCAATCTAAACTTGATCCAATGGTTTACGATAGCCATGCAGGAAGTGTGACTCAACTGAGAACTCATCATTTATTGGTACTTCTTGCTGAGCTGTAACCACGCCAGCTGCTTGCTGACATCTTGGACTGGGCTGTTGAATCAATTGACCCATTGCTTCAAAATCAACATACAAATTATCTATTTCTTTGAACAATTATCTCCAATGTGTTGATAGGTATGTCAAAATGGATTTCTCATTTTCATTACTTTTGTATACACATTACATGTAATGAAAAGGAAAATAGGTTTGTTATAATCATTTTCCTAATATTGCAGGCTTTTAGGCTAACCAAACGTGAACAATGGAAGGAGCTTATTAAGTTAGTTCACATTTCTTGTGTAGAAGTTATAAAAATTTAAATGATTTTCAATTTTCAATATTACAATTTATCTTTTTTTAGGAATGACATGTTTGCATTGCAATCAATTTTTTCAGTCTACACTTTGGTAGCTTTATGCTTTCCATATTACAATCCAACAACAAGATTTCACAAACATAAAGAACTTGTAGACATGAGAAATATTTTATTTTTGTTAGAATTAACTAGGCATCCATTGTTATATGTACTGTTTAGGAATATGATAATATGAATAAGTCACAATAAACGCACAACTAAACCTATTGGGATTACATTGTCTTGATACATCTCATATTATTCTAATTAAAGGCTATTTTAACTTGAATGTATGAGCACCCTTTTCACTGCTATAGATACAAGCTTTGCAATAAAGGTAATAAGATATTAGTACTATTGGAAAGTTAGATGTATGATGTAATCAATGGTTCAATTACATTTGTAATATTTGTTTAATAGCTAGTTAATTACCAACTTGGAAGCTTATACTTACTCACATGGGAGTGACCTAATCAGTTGTTCCTTAAGCACATTTGTTGCACTCTCACTAAACGGTGCTCAAAACTCAATCTTCATAATACTATCAGTGACGCAAATAAAGATTGTATTAAATATAATGGGCGCATTCGTGTTAGCGTTTATCTATTAATTATGTCATTAAATATTGATTATATTGATTAAAGGTAATAAACTAATTTCTTCTTTAATAAATCAGGTTGGATCGATAATTGACAAGAATGAATTACTCTCACGATTTGGTTTACCAAATAACTCGTGTGGTATGAGTTCTATGCAAAATATTAAATAACTTCTTTATTTTAATAGATATTACTTACTCTTAACATTTATTGGCCTGAACTTTAGGAAGGTTTTAAAAGACATATATATTGCAGTGATTGGCCTCTTGATTGTTTTTGGATACACGGGGTAAGTGAATTAGTGTATCAATTTTTATATTCCAAGTATTAATATTTCAAAATATTTTTGACCCTTATTATATGTAGCTTGTCTGTAAAGTATGTTCTTTGTTCCTAAAATTTAACAAGTTTTTTAAAACATGCGTAGAAATGATATTTATCCATTTATTACATAATATTAATTTTACATAATATTAATTTTTACATAATATTAATTTTTAAATAACGTCAATGTTTAACATAAATTTAAGTCTAGTTTTACATTTCATTTTAGGATAGAATATAAGAAAGAAGAATACGTGGTAAACGCGTAATGTGATGATGAAACAACTTATGTTTAATAATTTATGTGATAACACATGCTGTAACTTTCGGGAAAATATATGACAAATCTTGTTGACGCCACATTTTTCATAAGAATTGACTTTAAGAGAACAAATTTAAATATGTTCGAGTTATCGAGTACTTATAAACTATTATTAAATAGCATATTTTATTTCATATATTTTACTGCAGGCTTTTAGGCTAACCAAACGTGAACAATGGAAGGAGCTTATTAAGTTAGTTCACATTTCTTGTGTAGAAGTTATAAAAATTTAAATGATTTTCTAATTTTCATATATTACAATATTATCTTTTTTTAAGAATGACATGTTTGCCATTGCAATCAATTTTTTCAGTCTACACTTTGGTAGCTTTATGCTTTCCATATTACCATCCAACAGCAAGATTTCACAAACATAAAGAACTTGTAGACATGAGAAGTATTTTATTTTTGTTAGAATTAACTAGGCATCCATTGTTATATGTACGTGTAGGAATATGATAATATGAATAAGTCACAATAAACGAACAACTAAACCTATTGGGATTACATTGTCTTGATACATCTCATATTATTCTAATTAAAGTCTATTTCAACTTGAATGTATGAGCACCCTTTTCACTGCTATAGATACAAACTTTGCAATAAAGGTATTAAGGTATTAGTACTATTGGAAAAGTTAGATGTATGATGTTATCAATGGTTCAATTACATTTGTAATATTTGTTTAATAGCTAGTTAAGTACCAACTTGGAAGCTTACATTTACTCACATGGGAGTACCTAATCAGTTGTTCCTTAAGCACATTTGTTGCACTCTCACTAAACGGTGCTCAAAACTCAATCTTCATAATACTATCAGTGATGCAAATAAAGATTGTATTAAATATAATGGGCGCATTCGTGTTAGAATTTATCTATTAATTATGTCATTAAATATTGATTATATTGATTATATTGATTAAAGGTAATAAATTAATTTCTTCTTTAATAAATCAGGTTGGATCGATAATTGACAAGAATGAATTACTCTCACGATTTGGTTTACCAAATAACTCGTGTGGTATGAGTTCTATGCAAAATTTTAAATAACTTCTTTATTTCAATAGATATTATTTACTCATCTTAACTTTTATTGTCCTGAACTTTAGGAAGGTTTTAAAAGACATTTATATTGCAGTGATTGGCCTCTTGATTGTTTTTGGATACACGGGGTTAGTGAATTAATGTATCAATTTTTGACCCTTATTATATGTAGCTGGTCTGTAAAGAATGTTCTTTATTCCTAAAATTTAACAAGTTTTTTAAAGACATGCTTAGAAATGATATTTATCCATTTATTACATAATATTAATTTTTAAATAACATCAATGTTTAACATAAATTTAAGTCTAGTTTTCAAAATAAGTTTTTATTATGGTGAAGTCTAGTTTTACATTTCATTTTTAGGATAGAATATAAGAAAGAAAAATATGTGGTAAATGCGTAATTTGATGATGAAACAACTTATGTTTAATAATTTATGTGGTAATATATGGTGTAACTTTCGGGAAAGTATATGACAAATCTTGTTGACGCCACATTATTCATAAGAATTGACTTCAAGAGAACAAATTTAAATATGTTCGAGTTATCAAGTACTTATAAAATATTATTAAATAGCATATTTTATTTCATATATTTTATTTCATATATATCATTCAATAATTTAATAAACATAGTAGACCTTGATCGTAGTCGGATTGGCAGGGGTAAGTACATAAAGATATCAACTCTTTTATCCTACCTAATAATGTTTCTAAATCATTATGACATTGATTATATGTCTCCTATTTGTAGTGGTTGTTACGTAAAACTAGGATTAAAAACAATTTGTTTGTCATTAAATTGTTTGTAAAATGACTACAATATGTTAGATTTTATAACTACATCCTAGTCAGCCCTTTTTGTGGAATGTAAGTTTTCATTAATATTTGTTGTGGACAGTCCATCAATTCAAAGAAGTTCTAGCTATCGCAACAATATGTGTTTAATATTTTTCAATATTACAATATTATATGATGAGTACTAATAAAATAATTACTTTCACAAGGAGTAATAGGTGGAAGTTACCTCATACTATTTCCTTACACCGAGGGTGCGCATTATCTTATCAACATTGTTCTTTCTTTTGCTTGGCCGCCGTCCGGTGTGTTACTTAAATGTCGTGTAATCAGTTCTTCACTTTTTTGCATTTAATTTGATCGAAATAATAGTAACATACATATAAAGTTTGGTTTCATTAAATAACTTCATTAATTAATGTTTTGTAGCTTTCAAGTGGATTTCCAAAGGTAAAGACGGAGCCACATAATAAAAATCATCACACTCGAATATTTCGGATAAAATATAAGAAAGAAGAATATGTGGTATACGGGTAATGTGATGATGAAATAATATAAGTTTAATGAAATATAGACTAATGTAAGGTTAACCTATGGTGTAACTTTTCGGGAAGTATATGACAAATCTTGTTGACGCCACATTATTCATAAGAATTGACTTTTAGAGAATAAATTTAAACAAGTTCTTTGATAGGTGAGTTATCAAGTACTTATAAAGTATTATTAAATAGCATATTTTATTTCATATATTTTATTTCATATATTTTATTTCATATATTTTATTTCATATATATCATTCAATAATTTAATAAACATAGTAGACCTTGATCGTAGTCGGATTGGCAGGGGTAAGTACATAAAGATATCAACTCTTTTATCCTACCTAATAATGTTTCTAAATCATTATGACATTGATTATATGTCTCCTATTTGTAGTGGTTGTTACGTAAAACTAGGATTAAAAACAATTTGTTTGTCATTAAATTGTTTGTAAAATGACTACAATATGTTAGATTTTATAACTACATCCTAGTCAGCCCTTTTTGTGGAATGTAAGTTTTCATTAATATTTGTTGTGGACAGTCCATCAATTCAAAGAAGTTCTAGCTATCGCAACAATATGTGTTTAATATTTTTCAATATTACAATATTATATGATGAGTACTAATAAAATAATTACTTTCACAAGGAGTAATAGGTGGAAGTTACCTCATACTATTTCCTTACACAGAGGGTGCGCATTATCTTATCAACATTGTTCTTTCTTTTGCTTGGCCGCCGGCCGGTGTGTTACTTAAATGTCGTGTAATCAATTCTTCACTTTTTTGCATTTAATTTGATCGAAATAATAGTAACATACATATAAAGTTTGGTTTCATTAAATAACTTCATTAATTAATGTTTTGTAGCTTTCAAGTGGATTTCCAAAGGTAAAGACGGAGCCACATAATAAAAATTGTCACACTCGAATATTTCGGATAAAATATAAGAAAGAAGAATATGTGGTATACGGGTAATGTGATGATGAAATAATATAAGTTTAATGAAATATAGACTAATGTAAGGTTAACCTATGGTGTAACTTTTCGGGAAGTATATGACAAATCTTGTTGACGCCACATTATTCATAAGAATTGACTTTTAGAGAATAAATTTAAACAAGTTCTTTGATAGGTGAGTTATCAAGTACTTATAAAGTATTATTAAATAACATATTTTATTTCATATATTTTATTTCATATATTTTATTTCATATATATCATTCAATAATTTAATAAACATAGTAGACCTTGATCGTAGTCGGATTGGCAGGGGTAAGTACATAAAGATATCAACTCTTTTATCCTACCTAATAATGTTTCTAAATCATTATGACATTGATTATATGTCTCCTATTTGTAGTGGTTGTTACGTAAAACTAGGATTAAAAACAATTTATTTGTCATTAAATTGTTTGTAAAATGACTACAATATGTTAGATTTTATAACTACATCCTAGTCAGCCCTTTTTGTGGAATGTAAGTTTTCATTAATATTTGTTGTGGACATTCCATCAATTCAAAGAAGTTATAGCTATCGCAACAATATGTGTTCAATATTTTTCAATATTACAATATTATATGATGAGTACTAATAAAATAATTACTTTCACAAGGAGTAATAGGTGGAAGTTACCTCATACTATTTCCTTACACCGAGGGTGCGCATTATCTTATCAACATTGTTCTTTCTTTTGCTTGGCCGCCGGCCGGTGTGTTACTTAAATGTCGTGTAATCAATTCTTCACTTTTTTGCATTTAATTTGATCGAAATAATAGTAACATACATATAAAGTTTGGTTTCATTAAATAACTTCATTAATTAATATTTTGTAGCTTTCAAGTGGATTTCCAAAGGTAAAGACGGAGCCACATAATAAAAATCGTCACACTCGAATATTTCGGATAAAATATAAGAAAGAAGAATATGTGGTATACGGGTAATGTGATGATGAAATAATATAAGTTTAATGAAATATAGACTAATGTAAGGTTAACCTATGGTGTAACTTTTCGGGAAGTATATGACAAATCTTGTTGACGCCACATTATTCATAAGAATTGACTTTTAGAGAATAAATTTAAACAAGTTCTTTGATAGGTGAGTTATCAAGTACTTATAAAGTATTATTAAATAGCATATTTTATTTCATATATAATATTCAATAAATTGATAAACAGTGCAAAAAGTATTGATATACCACACATTTTGCTCACAAAGACAAGTAGATAACAATCACACAAATAATCTAACCATCACTACCACACATACTTGCTCAAACTGCCACACAATTCATCCAACTATTTCATCATGACTAATATTGTTCATTCAAACTAATCTCACACAATCACATATTTTGAGCACAAAACCTATATTTTTATTACTATCTAACCCCAACACTCATACCTAATTAGCATATACTCACCCGATTTGACCAAACTCTAATTTGCATAAACTAGCTTTAATAAACTATCATAAACTAGTACTCGATATAGAATCAAAGTTTTATACCTTCTCTTGGTTGCCCGTACCCTTTCCCACACCTCGTCCTCGTCTTCCGCCTCGTATGTATGCATCGTCATCGTCGAAATTTCGAACACTCCAATTCCTCACCCCTCCAGTTCACTACGGTCACATATTCGTTTTGTCGCCTCTTTTTAAATGTCTATATTAGCCTCTAATTATTTATAAATCCACCATTTTATATGCCCTCCAAGTTTTTATTATGTTGAAGTCTAATGTTACATTTTATTTTTAGGATAAAAATATAAGAAAGAAGAATATGTGATTAATACGTAATTTGATGATGAGATAATATAAGTTCGAAATTTAAATATAGATCAATAAAAATTAAATATGTTGAATTAAATTAAAATTATATTAGTCATGTAACGCACAACGCACTCTTTCTTTCTTAAATCTTAATCAGAGATTTACTCTGGTGGATCCACTACTATTTGGTGGATCCATGAGTCCTAATCTCACCCCTTGATTGAATTAAGGAGATGAAGCCACGTGCCCCACTCACTCCCCACTTATTCCAACTTTCTTCACCCAACTAGGGGTACTTTAGGCATAGTTAGGTATGTACCAATTAGTTGCATTAATTGTATTGATTGTAAGTGTTGATGTTGCATTAAATGCATTGTACTTTCCTCACATTCTCTCATATTCTCTCTCCTTAACCCCTTCCCTCCCAAATGTTATCATTTTCACTATTTTCTTCATCTTAAGTTCTTAACCATTTTTGAACTTACACCAAATCATTTCGACCATTTTTTTATTCCAACCAAATTATCACCTTCAACCATTGTACTACTCATCCGTTTTCCACCGATTCTACTTCCCTACTATTAAAACTCGTACCCATTTTAAGCATACAATGGATAATGAAGAAAATGCTTCTCAAGGGCTTTAAGGTTTTGCAAGTATCATACAAGAGATGGGTTGCCCGCAAATCATGGTTTGGGTCGGAATGAATGTGAAACTGTATTGGGATCGCCCCCAGATGACCGTTCTGAGCAATGTGCTGATTGTTTGCCCTGCTGAATGAAATTCAGTTTGTTTGACATCGCATTTCACTGTCGCACTTCACATATGCATTTCTGTCTTGAATGTGCATTTAGTTGTTGCACCTTACATGTGCATTTTGTGTTGCATTTGTAGTTGCATTTTGTAGTTGCATTTTGTAGTTGCATTTAGTAGTTGCATTTAGTAGTTGCATCGTTCACTTGCATTAACCTCCAAGCATGAACAAATTTTTCAGTCAATTGAGGCGGAGTTCTATTTCTACCGAACCTATACAGCAGGGGGGATTCCCATTTGTGTTAGGGTTGCTTTAGGGTTTAAGGTTTATGATTTAAGGTTTAGGATTTAGGATTTAAAGTTTAGGATTTAAGATTTAAGGTTTTAGGGTTTAAGGTTAGATGGCTGGTGGACGTTTGGAGCAATGTGCTGATTGTACGCCATGTTGAATGAAATTCAATTTGTTTAGTTATCGCTTTTCATTGTTGCATTTTCACTTGTGCATTTCACACATGCATTTTGATCTTGCATTTTGCAGTTGCATTAATTGATTTCCCTTTCGAATATACAAATTGAAAATGCAACTATAAAATGCAAATTACAAATGCAAAATCAAAATGCATCAGCATGATCTAACATATTGCTTTCACCCGGCTTCGCATTAAAGTTTTCAGTATGATCTAACAAATGCAATTACAAATTACAAATTGATTTTCTTGTACCAAGCTTCGCAGTAATCAAATTACAAATTATGATCTAACAAATGCAATCAAAATGCATCAATCAAAAACAAATTACAAATTAATTTCACGCTACACCAGATCCGGAACCTAAAACATATGAAAAGTGTACAAGACACATTACATGCATGAATGAATGAGCCATATTGATCGATCATTACATGTATCTTTCCAAACTCAGCTCGTCCCGCATTCCTGCCACCTATATGGACACAAATAAATTATAAAATCTCATTAACCAACCAAGATATAAGAAGGAAAAAATGAGTTCTATGTTTACGATACACTGAATGCAACAAAATGCAATTATATACACAATTTCATACAAACAGATAACCATGAATGCAACACCAAAATGCAACACCAAAATGCAACAATAAAATGCAACACCAAAATGCAACACAAATCAGAACACACTCAATAATCAAATTTCTAACTCAAATTCAGCACTACATAAATCAAATGACTGAACAAACACAATTCGTAAAACATCCATTTCACTCAAATTCGATCAGTTGTCAGCATACCTGAATCAAATTGCAGCATCCTTCATCTCTTTGCTTGAGAAGATTTCCATTCATCAGAGTCTTTCTTCAGTATCAGGGCTTATATTAATAACAACCTCGGGCTTTGGCTTAACAGTGACTTTACTTTGTGCAGCCATCACAGGCACATTATTAGCAGCAACAACATTCAAGAGCTTCTGCAAATTAAGAAAATGCCCAAAATGAGACAATGTCAAAAACATCCTTTCTTTGCTCGAATTTCCCATGTTTCAAAGTACTCACCTTTTTCTCAGCAGCAGCTTTAGCTTCAGCCTTTGCAATAAGCTGTGCACAAAACCCCTGCAGAAAACCAATAACAACCAATTTAGCAATTATAATCCATAACTCATAAATTAGCAATCATGAAAGAAGAGATTCATTTCACCTTGTTACCGGGCGATTAGGCAGGTTTCCATCAAGTCCCCTGATTGTCACAAGATTTCCAATATCTCCAAGAGCCCTGCGGTTCTGCGCATCAGCCCCTGCCTTCTTCTGTTTGTTACCCTCCATTGGATTCACCTCACCTAATCAACAAGAACATAAAATATCTTATTTGACAACACAAAGACAGCCTAAAAGGTGCAACCTTGAAACCAATGACTTAGTTTCAGACCAAACCCTAAACACAAGAATTAAGTAAAAATATTCTAAAACTCCAACACCCACTTCAATTCACAACATTCGATGTCGGCTATCAGAGAGGATCGCTCTTGAAGACGTCCGTTGCCGTATTCAAAATCGATGTTTTGAGCTTTGCAAAGCGAGCCGAGGAGTCCGCCGATCCAGCCTGTACGGCCGTAGATGAGGAATTTGAGCGGCTTGTTCGGATTGGAGGTTGTGAAGCCCATCGAGATTCGATCAGATTGGATCTGGTGGTTTGGAGGTGTAGTGAGCTTAGGTCCATCGCGAATATGTGAGAGGTGAGAAGTGCCAGCAAATATGTGAGAGGTGAGAAGTGACAGAAAGGACCCTCTCACTTAATGACCTAACTACCCTCAGCAGCTTAACCCCCAATTCATTCCTAACCAAACTAAATTTAAACCCACCAGACACGTGTCACAATACAGAGCTTTCTATTAATCAGATGTGAGGTCCAGATCTGGACTCACAGACTCACCAAACAGTACCAGACCCACCAGAGACGCCCTCATCTTAATCAAATCTACCCGACTCAAAAGTCAAACCCGACCCGATCTCGAACCGAACGCCATTCGCCATGTCCATCGCCGCCGTGACTCCTCCGCTCGTCCCCAACCCTAACAACCTCCACGCCGCGATCGACATGGGAACAAACTCATTCAAACTCCACATCATCCAAGCCGATCCATCCACAGGCAGATTCCTCTACCACCACCGCATCAAAGACTCCGTCCTCCTCGGCCTCTCCAACTCTTCCTCCTCCTCCCTCTCCCCTATCATCTCCTCCAACGCTCAATCCCGCGCCATATCCGCCCTCCGCAGCTTCTCCGACGTCCTCAAGTCAAGTCACATACACGACTGCCGCGTCGTCGCCACGTCAGCAGTTCGAGAAGCTTCGAATCGGGAGGAGTTTGTGGAGAAGGTAGCGGATGAGGTCGGTATGAGCGTTGAGGTGCTTTCAGGCGAAGATGAAGGTAAATATGTTTACATAGGCGCTCTCCAATTTGTACCTTTTTGTGATAAAGTTGTATTGTGCATTGACATTGGTGGTGGATCCACTGAGTTTGTGATTGGATGTGGTGGTAAGGTGTTGTATGCCGCTTCTTTGCGTTTAGGGCATGTAGTCTTGACGGAGGAGTTTGTGAGTAAAGGAAGGTGGTTAGGATGCGAGAGTATGTTAGGAGGTTATGATGGAATCGGGAGTAGTCGAGAAGGTTTGGAGTATAGGGTTTGAGGTTGCGGTGGGATCGTCTGGCACGATTCGTGCGATTAAGAAAGCTGTTGTTAGAGGACGTGGATGTAGTAGCGGTGGGTTGGTTGGAGATAATGGGAATGGGTTAGATTGGAATTTTAGTAAGGAAGAGTTGAGTAATGTGGTGGAGAGGTTGAGTGGAGAGGAGCTACGAATGTGGAATGGGAAGTTGTTTAAGAGAAGATCAAAGTTTATATATGCTGGAGCTGTGTTGCTGGAGGAGATAGTCGGGATGTTGGGGATTGATGGGATTGTTGTTTCAGGGTACGCGTTAGGTGAAGGTCTTATTGCGGAGAAACTAGCTGAGGTGTGTGAGCATTATGATATTGAAGTGAATGCTAGATGGAGGTCCGAGATTGATCTGGCTTCCAAGCTCAGTAAAAAGAAGCAGATGAAAGCTGCTGCTAAACGTACAGCAAATGCCAAGGTGCCCCTTATATGATATTGCTGCCAAGATACAAATATATTTACTTGACTGGGAAATGAATATTGAATACGCATTGATGGTAATATGGAAAGGCGGGTTCTGATATTCATATAATTGTAGTTAGATTTATTTAAACTAACATGTGGCGTTTTAAGATAAAGTGGAAAACATCAGTTCGTAGATTGTAATGTATGAATTACTCATTTATAAATGATCACTTGTTGCTGCTATTCCTTTGGTGAATGAAATATGTTTAATGATGTCCCTTCGAGATGGGATATGAAATTGTCAAATGTCTTGATGCGAGGAAACTTGCTTTCATGAACAAGAAAGATTTTGTTTGTAGGTATGGAAATCGACTAGTTTGCCACTTTGCCTCTTATTAGAAATATCATAAGCAGAGCTATAACTTTCTCATGGCATAACATCAGTCACCAATGGCAAATAATTAGTATAGAAGGCATATCTGTTTAGCATAAGGGTGGACCATCTTCTGGGTTTTGAGTTTTGACGCTGTGATGGCGAGGACTGTTGGGACATGTGGATGTAAGTTGTCATTCTCCGCCTGTTTTTACATTTATATATTATACCACTGAAAATATTTATAATTTGTATGTCAAATATCACGCTTGCTAAGTACCTAGAATTTTGTTATTTTTGTACGAATAAGAATTTGAATGTAAATATTTTGTGCTACTTAATTATCCGATTTTGAGTTATAGTCAGGCAGTAGAAGAGAGCAATGGAGGAATTGGGGTGACTTGTGCAGCATGAACCTGGTAATGGTACATTTTTTGAATTATGTATTCATCATTAGTACTTTTCTTGTTGACCAATTCTTGTATGTAACTCTGTATAGTTTGGTATTATCCTGCTAGGTCGTTGATAAGACAGCATAAATCAGGTTCAGGTAATATCACCTAAATTTTACAAGATGACATACTAACTGACCAGAAGCAAGAACCAATAAGTGCCCTTTGGCTAGTTGTTATATTTTCCTGACAGTTTGCTCCATATCATAGTTTTGTTACAGAATCAGTTATTGCATCTATTTATGCTGTGCATTCCTAATCTTTTAGGAATTATAGTATAGCCCAAGTTGCCATCGACATTGGTTCTTGTTTGATGGTGTAGGAGAATCATCTTACATTCTGGGATTACAAAAAATGGTTGACTTTTCACTCCTTGTCATTAATTTACATTACCACAAATTTTCCTTGCCACATTTTTCTGCAGTGCAATCCCTTTTGTGTGGTTTGTAGGGCTGCAAGTGAGACGATACACTCGATAATTACTCGATGATCGATTCGATAAGAACTCGGTCAATACTCGTTCAATACTCGTTCGATAATAAATGAGTCAAGTATGAACAAAATTATGAAACTCGTTTAATAAACGAGCCGAGCTTGAACAATGTCATACTCGACTCGTTTATGTTCGTGAACAACTCGAATAGATGATCGATAAGATACTCGATAAAAACTCGACAAATACTCAATAAATACTTATTTATAACTCGAATACGAATATGATATTTATAATAAGTATAATGATAGTTTGTTTAAATTGTTTTATATTTATATAATTAATTTGTTTAAAAATATTTATAATTGTTTAGAATTCATTTAATTCTCAAATTTATGTTTTTTATTATATATATTATTTTTTGAAATACTCGATAAGAACTCGAACTCGGCTCGAACTCGTCAAAATTAAACGAGACGAGTATGAACACGATTTTTAATACTCGATAAAAACTCGGCTCGAATTCGAACTCGTCAAAATTAAACGAGACGAGCTTGAGCAACCCAATACTCGACTCGACTCATTTGCAGCCCTAGTGGTTTGGGTTCAAAGTGCTTTTGTCAGTACTAGGAGTAGTTTCAAGAAATTACTTATCTAGTTGTCTCACTTCCTATCACTTGTTTTTCTTTTTTATGCATTATTTATTAGTCATCTAAATATAATGGCTCACTTTTTTATGCATGTCATATGTTTTTTTAGTAAGTTTTCATGAACGTGTGTTGGTACATACATACACGCCAACGTACATTAAAACTGCCAGAAAAAAGATTGATTCAGTAATCCGAACATGAGCAGTTCAATTAAATCTAGTATGAAAAATTGACTAAATTGTATATTTTAACTGCAGAAAAGGGCTGCGTTTTGTGCCCCAAAGATGTTTGGAATGGTTATCGTCCTCGTGCTGTGATTAGGTTTCGACGTGGATTGTAATCAGGAACGATATGGCCTGATGGGAAAGGAATAACTACAGAACACAGGAAGCCACCATACAAAAGGTACAATAAAGGATTAATAACAAATGAGGAGCACATCACCACTGCTTATTTTCAATTCCTCAAGTGTAAGGTTTGCTACAAATCACATCAAAAATGTTTCATCAAATTGTTCCCAGTTTTAGCAGCAATGGAGTTGCATATCATCCAGTTGCATCAACGTTGGGCGACCCAGGCAAGTGCAGAAGGTGTAGCTTACTGCATGATTTTATTGCCAATGGCAACTGTTCAGATTGCATAACTTATCTGATGAAGTTTTGATACAAACTGAATACCATCGTCAATGATTGTTGCTGTGGGAAAATTTGTTGGTCGCCAAAAGCCAAACTGAATATCTGACTGTAATCATCTACAAAGTGAACATCCAGTCCCTCTTTAACATTAGGAGCTAGCTCGTCAAAATCTCTCCTATTCGCTGATGGGAAAATGATGGTTTTCACGCCACTCCTCCTAGCTGCTATAGTCTTCTCCTTTACCTGAAGTTTGAAAAAGTAACATTCTCAGCCAAATGATTTATATCTAATATCTGTTTTTCTGTGATATGTTTGGTGAATATAGATCCATACCCCGCCTATGGGAAGAATCTTTTGCGTGAGTGTCACTTCACCGGTCATTGCCAAATCTTTCTTAACAGGCTTATTCATTGCAAGAGACAACATGGATGTGATCATTGTGCAACCAGCACTAGGACCATCCTTGGGAGTTGCACCAGCAGGGACATGGAGATGTAGCTTTGTATTGGCAAAGAAAGTATTATTGGGATCTTTTTCAAGTAGTATTGCTCGTGAAACTGTATGAGCAATCTGAGCACTTTCCTTCATCACGTCCCCAAGTTGACCAGTGATGCTGAGAGCTCCTTTGCCATCCCCTTGCTCTACCAAAGTAGTCTCGATGTACAATGTGGACCCACCCATTGCAGTCCAGGCAAGGCCCATAACCACTCCAATTGGTGTCTGTTCGTAAATTCTTTCAGCATGGAAAACAGGTTTACCCACGAAATCAGTCAAATTTGATGCGTCTACTAGGACTTTCACATCCGCATCAGTTGATTCTTTCTTCTCCGATAATACATCTGAATCATCCTGTAAAAGCAGCCATAACTTAGGAAAGGTATCTAGCACGCTTCAACTTATGCACATCAGCTATTGAGCTTATGTAAATAGAAAGCAAGCAGAACTAGTTTCTGGTGACATAAATAGCAAGACCATAAACTCGAAACTGAACCACCATTTATGCATCAATAAGAATAAAAATCATTTATAGACGATAAATCACCCCTGCCCCTGATACAAAATTAGGGTTTACGAAAAAATAAACCAGCACACCCCATGTGATTCAGCAACAACTTAATAGATTGAGCTATTACCCTGGCATCATCTATCATCGGCATTTACGGTATGGCTGTACCCGATAATGTTATTTGAAAGAACAAACAAGCAAGAGTGTCAACGATCCTAAAAAGTATGTGAGAGTTAAGAATCCAAAAAAACCTTTTGCTCAATGGATTGATCAGTGGATTGCTGGGATAGACCGGACACTATACTGGCATTAGTAGCTCCATCATCTGAGGAACTTACAGTGACCTCATCAGAAATTTTACCCTCTATAGATTTATCTCCTGTTTGAATCTCTCCAATGGCCACGTCACTGGGATCACTGGAAATTTTGTGCTTCGGATCACCAGTCTCTGCAACCATGTTTTCATTTTTCACTCCTTGCCTTACAAGTTGTAGCGCAATCTGTAAGTCATCTCGAATACTGTTAATAAGGTTATAACAATAAAATTCATCCAACAGTCAACTGATTACAGAATTGCTGAGAAATGTCAGTTCATGTTTGAAAGTTAAAACTCAAGTTACAGCAACCAATGACTATTTATCAAACTGAAGCAGCTGATCATTATAATCAGTAAATCATCATCATCATCACAACTCATGTAAATACTCTGGCTAGTTACCTTGCGATATATCTTCTCTATTTGTTTCTGAAGATTACGAACTCCAGCTTCCCGGCAATAATTCTCGATCAGAGCCAGTAGAGCATCATGCGTAACTTCGACCTACAATGCAATATGAAGGTTATACAGACCACTTCGATGACTAATCACTTTTGGTGATGGAGGACATGTAAAGAAGCCTAAAGCGAGAGAGAGAAATTTGGTTGTTACTCATAATACACAGATTTTAAATTTTCATAGACAAAGGTCGCCACCAAAATACGCATACTTTTATGGTGAAAGAATTGCAAACAAAAGGGAATGTAACTAATAATAGGCATACTTGTTCAGGCTTGATGCCACATGATTCTCTAGTAGTTTTTTCTAAATAATCCCTTGCAATGTGCATTTTCTCGTCTGTGATGTATCCAGCAATTGAAATGACCTCCATTCTATCCAACAGAGGATTGGGTATCATTTCAATCACATTTGCTGTGCAGACAAACAAAACCTGCAAAGAAACTAAAATAAGAGCGAGTCACATTGTGACAAAATGAGAAATTCATCAACAAGTTCAAGAACGTGCCTTGGATAAATCGATTGGAACATCGAGATAGTGGTCAAGAAAATTAGCATTTTGTTCGGGATCAAGAAGCTCTAACATAGCACTTGCCGGGTCACCTGCATGTCCTTTTCCTAACTGCCAATGCCATCATAGCTGACATGTCATGGAACATGACGTCAACTCTCAATATATTTAAATGATATACAGTGTACCTTGTCAATCTCGTCAATCAAAACAAGGGGGTTTGCTGTTCCAACACTCTTCAGACACTGGACCATCTTCCCTGGCATGGCACCAATATAGGTTCTACGGTGCCCCTGAAGACATTTGCAGAAATTAAATCACATTGTAGAGTATTTATATTAAGAGTATCCATACAATTCTTTTGTGCACAAGTGCTCAAATGTCTCTATTACCTTGATCTCAGCAACATCTGCTAATCCTCCGACTGAAAATCGATAAAACTTCCGATTCAGGGCACGTGCAATTGAACGCCCAATGCTAGTTTTTCCCACTCCAGGTGGGCCAGAGAGGCAGATTATTTTCCCTGAGGTTTAGATGTAACTTAACATCTTTTGTCTGTCTAAACATCCACAAGAAAATGAAGAGCACCATAACAATCACCGACACAGAATGCAATAACTGCTGAATCAGCATCTTTGACAAAGTAAATAACCAGGAAAAATTCTTATTACACAATTGCTGCTCTATTGTGCAGATCATCACTTGATGAACAATGTGCGTACACTAACTTGAACTGCCTCGTAAATCACTTCCCTTACTTATATTTATGCCCATAAATCATATCATGGTCGAGGGATGCTAACCCTAAATGAGTGACCAGGCATAACCAGACATGCCATACGGCAAAGTGAGGTTAAGTTATATCTAAACAACTCAATCCATTCATTAATAAGATTAAAATATATTTGGGGCCAAGCCAACTGCTTCGTAAAAAAGGAGAATATCCAACATTTGTCATGGAGTTACCTTGTGATGTCCCTCTGAGGTTACCAACGGCAATAAACTCAAGTATTCTTTCCTTCACGTCACTTAAACCATAATGGTCTTCATCGAGAATCTTTTGTGCTTGATGAACATCAAAGTTCTCATCACTGCAATTGGAAGTTACATGAATAACTAGTCGAAAAGATAATGTAAGACATAATATGTTGATTACGTCGAACCACATTTATCGAAACATTATCCTGACTGATTTCAGTTGAGTCACATATCAGCATATCATTGCCCTTGTTTGTTGGTCTCTAAACCATATACCCTATTCACACCACAAATGTTACATTTCCTAGAGAACCCCATCAAGTGGAAGACAAAGTGCAATTTAACAACACAAGATATAGCTCTACAAGTGGGGTGGATGCCATATAAATTCAACTCATTCTGACTGTACTTCATTCAATCAAATGATAGAAAAGGAGGATACCTATAATTTCCCCACGGCAATGCTGTTAACCAATCAAGGTAGTTCCTTGTAACATTGAATTCACTGGAACTCGCCTCTAATAGCTGCAATTTTGTAAGTTCCTCCTCTATCACTTGCATCACGTGTGGTGGGCATTTCTCCTTGATTGGTTCAAGCCTGTCCCTAAACTTTGCTGCACATGTGAATGAGATGCGAGCGATTTAAAATTACATTAGACGCTCAGAACTGGTTGATTACACAAGAACCCAAGAAAAATGGGATTCGAAGTGAAAAGGAATTAAGAGTGTCCCTAAGGTTTAAAATGATTCTCAATAATGTAATAAACAAATACTACGAAGTCTTCAAAAATGCTTTGAAAATAGAGATTGCTGGATCAAAGCACATATCCAATTCGTTTAGAGAAATATCGCTGTAGATAGAGTGCCAGGCTAGCAAACAGAACAAGTACATTAAAACTAATTTGGACTTACTTGAAAGGGCTGTTTTATCATCTGTTTCTAGTCCTAGTTCCTGCATCAAAATGAAAGACAGTGATAAGAAATAATCAAGATTAAAAATCAGTCATCTTAACTGAAGCACAAACTGAGTGACACAGTCACTGTTGGATATTTGTAAAAAGAGGCTAACCTTCTTTATAGCCTTAAGTTGCTCATTCAACAGATAACGCCTTTGCTCACCACTAACCTTTTCCTCAATCGCTTTTGCTATAGATTCCTAATGCACGTTATAAGATAAGTGATATTGCATACAACATTGAAAGGTGTATGTGCACCGAGAGTTCATGAATCATGACTGCAGTCCGGATGCATAACACTACCTGAATCTTGCTTATTTCTATTTCTTTCTTAACTAGCTCCAGTGTGAGCTTCAAACGCTTATAAACCTGAAGGGGATGAGATGATTACAGTATATCAGAAGCATAAAAAGAAAATAAACAAAGACACCAATTTGGATCACAATTATTTTCCCATATTATTATAGAAGGACATTCATGCGTTTTTATCTTAGTATCTGGTATACCATGAGTATAATATAAATACCATACATTTGGGTCCCCAAATCCTTGCTACTAATAAAGTTATGGAGAACAAATGACCTAATTTATGTAAGTGTCTGCTTCACCTAATGTCGGGAAAAACTAAGTGAAAGAACCAGGGATAAAGCTTGAAAATGGAACCCCTAGCACGATTATGCAAAGAAAGAACGCCAAGAAATTTTATAAAATCATTAGCCAACTCACATCTAATTCTTCAAGAACCTCCTGGCATTGCAGTTTATTTGCACCAGATATTGCTGCTCCGAAATCAGCTAAACGGGGATAGTTGAAGTCACCTATATGCTGCGAAAAGAAGAATCATGGCTAGTTAAAACTGAAAATAAAATTTATATCAATATTGCAAAATCTGATGGAATTCTTATTGATTACGATGATTGGGAGAAGATGATTTGCATACTGCTAGCAAAATGTCCAAAGATTGAACAGTCTTGGCAAGATGTTCGACAGAAGTCCAATTTCAATGGGAAAGAAGACGCGCAAAGAAATGCAAACGTCAAATTTGATGTACCAAAATCTAGCACGATCTGTGATCCCTCTAGGAATATTATAAAAAAGACATAACTAGTTAACATTGCAAGATACCTAATTAACGAGGGACATAACTCCTAAATAGGTTGCTAGTTATTTTAATGAGCATACCCCAAAGTACACTGGATCCTGACTTTGGGCAGCTACAGCTAAATGAGCCATAAAAGCTAGCAACAGATGAAAAGTCCTATAGAACGAATCGTTTGTTGATCAAGAGAAAAATCATTTGATATATTTCCAAGAAAACCAAACACTTTCACATGAAACAAACTCAATCCTAAATGATACAATTTTCACAGAGCAACACTTTCAGAAGTCACATAAATAGAATCTTCATGAACAGAAACAAAATAAAAACGTTTGATTTTGTATGGACTCAGGGAGCTTACTTGGGTATAAGTTTGGACATGGTCTCTCCAAAGAGAACTTGTCTTTAAAACGTCTCTTAGTGTTGATATAACCTCAAATGAAGTTGCCTTTATAACATCATCGTCTTTGTCATACGGCATGTCCTGATATATTAAGATCAAAGATGTTAGACAGCAGAATCGTTGAAATAACGATGTAATAGTGGATTTAGTTAGCGATGTCATGCCTTAAGGTGATCAACTTTTACTTTGAGGGGATCTTCGCTGACCTGCATGGAATTAGAATGTATGTCACAAGGCGAAAATAAAAAGAGCTAAACAAAATGTGCAACTACAAGCTGCCAACATTGCGTTACCCGCATATCATTCTACAATTATAGGAATTATGTTCACTGCAGATTTGAGCTTTAGAAAAAAAAGTGATTTTTGAAGCTAAATAATATCAAAATTCTGCACTGAACTAAGAACTCACTCAAAGAAATATGATACGCAAACTTAAGAGATCAATGTACTTTTTGTTGAAGTTTATAGATGATGTACATGCCATGGAAATTTCCAAAATCTAAACTCACCATCTCCGTAATCCGAAGTCTCCGGTGACCAATTAAAACCACCTGGTCTCCGTTAATACTTGAAATCTATCAAATCACAACACATATAAGCTGGTAACTTTTATCAGAAAATATATTCAAAGGTCGCAAGTTTAATAACATATGCGGCAAGGTAGTAAAAGGACCTGAGAAGAATTTTGATACCTGAGCCAGTGTACCAACTTCATGTAGACGGTTTAACAAATCTTTTCCCTTAAGTTCATATAGATTCTTTTCTGTATCAGTCGTAGTAGCATCACCGGGCTCATCTTTAACAAGGAAGGCTCCAGCGTAAGGTGCTTGCCGTTTTCTACTCTCTACTAGTGCAGCTAACAACTTAGGGTCCTGCAAAAGAAGTTACATGACCATATTAAGTGCCACTTGTCATTTGCAACACATAAGATGAATCCAATTTTTTGTAATTTACCAGAGACCATAAGCGGATATGAAACAACAAAAAACGAATAATTCGCTGATCTATAAAAAGATAATTGTTGGAATGTATTTTTAAAAATATTTAGAAGGCCCATTATTATAACTCAGAAAAACAAGTAATCAGTACACAAAGATCATCACTCTCGACTATGCTCACTATGCAAAGGTTTGCTCGAATCCGATGGTTGCATTACTGCATGAAAAGATTTTAAATCACAGAGGCTGGCAATCAAGTTTAACAATCACTTTTTAATCCATTATACATTTCAATCAAGCAGTATACTTATACTTAACCTTTGCTCAATGCCTAACACACTAACAAAAATGAAATCTGTGATGAAAAAATACATTACCTTCACATAAATAGGCATGTAAAAGCCTGGGAACAGAGGCCTGTGTGGCAGTGGCAATGCCAAAACCTGGCATGAAAAACAAGTGAAAGTGATTAGGCATAATCAAAAACCAGCTCAATTAATCCTAAAACACTCAAATTCCGCACATTTACCTACCGTCAAGAAATCTTCAGGTTTGGGATTTGTCGGCACAATTGCAGACGAATTCGAATCCGCCTCCGTCTCAACAGCCTTAACCTCCGCTTCCGCAGCCGCTCCAGATCCATCAGTCGTATCCGAGCAAAAGAAAGCCCTACCACCAAAACTAGGGCTTTTCCTCCTGTTAAATCCAGCAACAGAACCAAATACTCTCAGAATTGGCGACGTCGATTCCGACCTGAGACTCGGCGACGCAAAAGCAGCCGCCGTTTGTGCCCGCGCCAGGAAACTCGGCGCCGAAATCAGCTTCATCAACATCGTTTCAAAACGCAAATGACGAATTTCGAATTGCGACGATGTTGAATGTAAAGGTTTGATTTTGGATAATATTTTTGCTTGGGGAAGACGTTAGGTTAGGATGTGTGTAGAACAACCCAAGTAGTGAATCGACATTGGAGGAAGACACGAAGTGAAGCTTGTTGAAAATGACGATATTACCCTCGTGTCTTCTAGACATTGGTCGCTATTTTCTTGCAAAGCTCGCGATGTGGCCCGTTATTCGGCCCAATTCACAAGTTGTTAGTGGGCCGATTGAAACACATTTTGATTGATGACATCATACATCGTCATGTCGAAAGAGAGATTAGATTGTCGAGGGCAAATATGGAAATAAAGATATTTAGAGAATCAAGTAACGTCACGTCAAAATCTATGTGACAGGGCCCACAACGTGACATTAAGATAGATTTCGTCGCGCGAGATATGCGGGGGTCCTTTACGAAAGTACAACTGTGCAAGTCAATAATGATTTGTTCATTTAGATAATACTGTACGTACTAACTCTCTCCGTCCCCGTTTGTTTGTCCGAAACGATAAATTATACGACTTTTAAAAAATATAAAAATAAATCTAAAAAAATATATAAAAAATAAAATATGTGTTTGACAATGATTCCGGCCAGAAATCAGGGGACGACGGCAAAAAAAAGACAAACATTAAGAAAGATTAAGAAACGGAGAGAATACTGTTTATTTATTTAATTTGCATCAGAATTTGATAACCAAAACCCTAATGCAAGTTCAGTTTAACACTCCTTGGGGCTACTTCCAGGTCCTGCTAGAGTAAGAACAACACCTTCAAGATCACGTCTTATTTTCACACTGTTGTTAATATGCGTAGGACTGCTTGTTTTGCTAATCTGAGACCAGCTCGTGTGAGAAGGTTGCATATGTTGTCTCGTGACAGTAGCGTTTGTAGGTGTGGAATGTTGGGTGTTGAAATTGTTGTATCGAATAGGAACACCAACTGGAATCGAGCTTGGGATTGGTGAAGATGTTTGGCTTAGCAGAGGTCCACAAGACAGGACAGGTGCCTAAGCAAGAAAAGTCATATTAGAGTACAGCCTCTGTCAATGAAATATGTAGTTACCTCCGAGTTATATGATTTTGGACTTACTGGTGAGAACAGAACTCCACGGAAAATCTTGCCATTAACCACGGCCGTCATTAGATACCCGGAGTCGAATGCTTCGTCCACCTTCCCATGAACTTCTGAGCCCACCTAAACATATCGATAATACCCATGGCCTTAGAGTCGAATGATAACAAAAAAGTTTCCAGTGCTGTAATGAACAATGCCAAATCATTTACCATGTTTGACGTAGAAATCTCCTCAGGAGTTCTTTGTTGGGTATGGACAAACTGATTTTGTGTAGGAGAAAGTTGATGAGCTTCCATGAATGTTGCGCACCGAGGGATGCACTTTGCAGGGCTTAATATTGGTCTTGGTCCATGTTGTTCGAAATTTCTTGTAATGTGGTTGCGGCGTTTGAACATTGGAAAACCATGGGAGATCGGCTCATGTACCTTCTTCCCTGAGTTGACATGTTCTTGGTCGGAGTGTGAGGATGCCGAATGCTGAAACAATTGGGCAGAATCTTCTAGCTCTGCCTCCATGTCTAGCATCTTTGAATTGCTTGTTCTCCTCCGCTTAGGATGCAGCATGCCTGTGTAACATTTACTAGATGATAAGATATACAATAATATTACAAATCAAATATTATTATCAAATGTAAAATATAGTTTCACTGTCAATTGATCGAACTTACCTAAACCATATGGAACAGATGGTTTCGATTCAATCTCATTGATCTCAAGCGCATGTGTTCTTTCCGAAACTTCAACCTTGTTACCTAAGAGCATGGCAGTGTCCTGAAAACAATAAGTGGGCACTTGAACTTTAGTACAGAAGTAGTTCGACCAAAAGCTGAATCGAGATTTGAGCACACTTACTGATTTGTTCTCAACTCCTCTGAGGAACCTCCTTTTTCCATGCCAGAGTCTCTTGTACATTTTACACTTGGATTTGTTGTACTGCTCTGCATAACCACCTGCCCCGAGTCTCAACAAAAGCAATTCATCAAGAGGACGCTCGTCTTCGCCACACCTGAACTCAAAAAAAATCAAATATAAACTCCAACCAATATGGTAATCTCAAAGAACAAGGTAAGCGGGAAAAATGTAAGCTGACCCTCCATAGATAGCAATGTCAGAGTTAGCAACAATGGCTGTATGTGAAAATCTGCCCTGCGGTTTCTGACCATGTACTTCAAGCTGGCTCCATCTGTTATTAATGACGTCAAGAACCCAAACATCGTTGTAGTAGCATTTGTCGCCTACACCTCCAATAACGTAAACCTGAAACGAGATTTCGTAAAGTTGATATTCACATAGGACGTGTAAGAATAAGCAGTAGATTTTCTTACACATTTCTACATGGAATCAATATCCAATAAATATACTTGCCTTGGACCCAATGTTAACCATGGCATGACCAGCCCTAACACCTGGAAAAGATCCTCGTATGGACATCTGATGTTAATGAAGATAAGTAACGTCATATAGCAGGATGCTATTGTAATAAGGAATTATGTAAGTTGTAAAGATGTAATGAAAATGTACCCTAGACCAGGTCATAATAGCTGTATCGAGAACATGAACTTCACCGTTATACCGATCCCCACAATCTCCGCCATAAACAAACATCCTACTTCCAATGTTCACCGAGCCATGACTGTCTCTTGGAAGGGGAATCTCCCCCTTCACCTCAGGCGAGCTCCATCTCATGCTCTTGAGATCCAAGACATACAAATCATTCAAATAATTTGCCTCCCCTTCACCGCTTCCTCCAAATATCACCATTCTTCATTCATCAATGATCGTGGAAGTATGACTTTCTCGTGGCGTAGGGGGAGTTCCACTACACAATGGCTTAGACCATTGCTTCGATAAAAGATCTAATAAGTGAAGATCATTCACTTTCATCGACCCATCCGTGCCACCAAAGACTACCATCTTATGCCCTGCGATAATAGCACTATGACTATCCCTAGGGGCAGGGCCTTCACCCGTCGTAGCTAGTGTGGTCCACGTCATTGTAGTCAGATTTAGCGCAAGCACGTCACTGTAGTGCAACCCTCCACAACATCCCTACAAATTCATAGCACATCAACATTAAACAGTCTTGGAGTTAAAATCAAACATGTATGAATCTCATTTACCTTCAAAATTAATTTCCAATACAAAAAATCTTGCAATCAAGGAACATAGGCAAGAACTACTCATTCACAAATTTGGAAAACAAAAAACAAGCTTAACATCAAACAACTTAATTTTCTACACTTCAGTTGATGCTAAAATTATTTCAACTAGCTATAGAAAAAGTATAGTGACAAAAACTTTTTGTACAGTTCATAAACAAAGTAGCAATTACTGATTATTCATTAGTAAAGTGTTACCAGTTTTGTTGCTCAAAATAGCACCACAGCAACATTTAAGACCAAGTAGAACTCGAACATTTTGTATAACCAACGTTCGATGAAAATGAGTGATTATGTGCAAGGAGTATGGACAAGTTGCATACCCCAAAAATGTAAACAACACCATGAAAGTAGCAAGCAGAATGACCCCATCTTTGAGAAGGACCGAGTCCTAAGGACTTAGGGTACACCCACATTGATTCCTTGTTTAAGATTTCCATTGCTGCAGCTGTCAAAGACCCCATCTACCAGTGCTCACGTTGTGAGAATTCTCTAACGCTTGTTTGTGTTGTGGTGTTAAAGATGCAGTTAGAGAGATGCTTGCATTTGTTTATATGAAGCTGAAGATGATGATGTGTTTGATAATGATGTGAATGATGAGATGATTGAGATGAAATAGTGACTGAAAGGGAGCTGCTGCTAGCTAAGGAAGAGAGGAAAAGGGTCAAAGTGAGGAAGACATGGGAAGTGTTTTGTGAACCAAGCAGAGGCCAAGTGATACACATCAACAATCAGTGTCAATGGACATGAAAAGATGGGAGCTTTCAAGTCTAGCTATCACTATGGCAACCACACCCCAACATATCCCACCTCTTCATCATCTCATCTCAAACTCAACTACTACTATAATACTGTTTTAAATTGTTTTCAAACCATAACATAGGGATTTGAACATATATTTTTAATCATGTATTTGAGTCTAACTGCATCACGAAACGAAAACCTACGCAATCTCCTCCCTCTAGAATTAGCTTAGGCCACTTACATGCATAAATAATGTTACTTGAACATTGAAGAATTTATGGGAAAGTGATGTAAAGATCTTGATAAATGTGACAATACTATGAGAGATGTTTTTGTTGTTTTCTGCAGTGATGTGAGTACCAATTATTTTCTACCTAGGTTAGATAACTATAGTTTCGTTTGTGTATTATATGGAGTATGTGTGATCCGTGTGTAATGTACATTGTACAGTACAACAAGAAAGCATCAAAATTTTGATTAGATAGCTTACTTGGGTTATTGCAACTTTTGAACTTGTCTAGGTCTAAATGATGTATTTTTTGGGAACATGAAATTGTGGGATATGATGAAAGATATTATGCTGCTAGGGTCTCCCCCGGTTTGATGTTTTCTCTCATGTCATGATGTCATATCTACTCTTCTATCTTTAAATCCATTCATATTCATTCAAGCTTTCAATACTAATCAGCTAAAACATCCTAAATTAATTAAACTACTTAGGGTTAACTACTTAACTTGTATGCTTCCAATTCTTAAAATAGGGATTTAGGAGTGTGAGCAAAAGAGTTAACATTAAGCTGTATTTATGAATATGGGATAGTGTGTGAGTCGACTGTGGAGGGGAAACCAAAATCTTGAAAACTACAAACACTCAACATAACAGTAATCTCTCATATTTTCGAGAAGAATAGAGCGTTGGAGCTTTGAGAGGTGTGTGTGCACATTTTGATGTGTTACAAATACATAAATGGCGCTAGCTTTGAAACATCTTGTAAAGCGACGCAGTTTTTAAAAGAAAGGTTAAACTAAGTAAAAAAACGTATAGACACGCGACAAGTACGGGGAAGTTTTTAAGGTTTGAAATAAAAATTTGCTGACTGATTTATTTATTTATTTATTTGGTGTTGAATAAATAAGGAGGAGATCGAGAGACGCTAAATTTTTGTACAATCAGAAACATATAATTTCAACTGTTGATTTGAATAATCTAACGATTGAGATTAAGTTAAATTTTAATTAAATTGAGCGGTTGAAATTACAAAAAATACGAGCGGTCGGAGTTTGACGATTACCAATAAAATAGTTGGAACAGTCTCATGAAATCTTATCTGTCTTTCCAAAACTTTTTTTGAATCGATATAAATAAATTAAATAAGATATTTGATTAGATAGATGTAACACTACAGCGCAATAAATTGAATGAATAAGAAATTCACGCGACTGATTATGAATAAAATATTTAATTCTGGTTTCAAACATGTCATCTGCTATCAGGTTCAAGCCTGTCCTGTGTATCAGTCAGTCCATGTTTGTCTTTCATCTCTTAATCAGCTGACTCATTGACTGACTGATTCCCAAGCAGCCAACTGACTGAACTGATGTTGTAGTAGTTGGGGTAGTTTCTTTTGAAAATTTGCTACACAACTCCACTTGTGACAAACAGATGTTTTACTGATCTTTATCATTTTATTTTCTTCTCATTTTACCCTCCGTGCTTGTAAATTTACTGCTTCTGCACTTGTGTGGGACAAAAGTTGATTTTAGCATTAAGATGCTGTAGTAGTTACCAACTGATTTGCGGAACTTTGAAACTAGTTACATAATGTCAATGCTACTGTAGAATATGAGTTAGATGAAAACAGTGCTGAGGCCACAAGTTGAAATATAAATATGCTGTCACTGTAAGAGTTGAATCTAGTATTGGGTAAAACAAGCTATTGTCATCAACTCATTTTACCCGAACTAAATTTAACAATAAAAACAAGGTATGTTTTGCGCATCGATCATCGACGCGTATAAGTGGTGTAATTGACTTAAAGACCTATCAAATTTAACCTTATTTTCAAATCTTGTCATATCCAGAAATATTCTGATAATTTTACAAAAATTTATCAAAATAACCTCACATATAACACCCATCCACACCATTAACTTTCACATACGACACAAGAAGGCATCCGAAAACTCGATGTGCATCGATTCCAATACCTCCAACAGTGCTCTAAAAGCAAGTACAAAACATGGGATGTGTAGCATCAAAAAGGATTGAGATCTTTTTTGAAGCCCAAGCCCATTCAAAAGATCCAAAGGTGTTAAATGATGATATGCAACAAGCTGAGACATTTCACCATCGATGCTAAGAAATATGTACTTCATCAAAGAGCATTTCCTATTCATCGGAGGCATCAAGCTGCATTTGGTAACTTATAAATATCAGATTTTCATTTCACATCCAATTAGAACTTGGAGCCAAATCTCAAACCAGAACATGCATACATGTGATTGATAATAACCCTAATACGAACCATTTAGCGTTGAACTGTTCTAAGAAATGGATGCATTTTACAAAATCAAGTAGCTACTAGACTGCAAAACTGAATATGAAACTGATTCAACATCAATCAAACGGTACAACCGTAAAAGAAATAAAAGAATCCGAGCACGGAGACAAGCGCAACGGATTCCAACACGGTGACGAATGACCAAACCAAGTCATCCACTATAGAAAAATCCGGCCACCGTATCGTCATCCACTTCACCCCCATTCCTATTTCGCAAGTCCAGGCTGCTCTGTAATTAATTCAAACACAGTCATACTCCAGATGTGTATAAATAGCTGGGGGTCATGATCATGTAGTTGATTTATAGCCGTTGGATATATTAGAGGAGCGGCTAATGTGCGGCTAAGATTCAATTGGAATTGGGAGATGTTTTTAGTGGCGGGATTTGTGGCCTAACGTTCAGAGTGGTTAGTTTATTTAGTTAGTTTTTGAATGAAATGAGGCCGAGACAAAAAGCTAGTTGAGTTTAATAATTGGAACGTTTTTGAAATTTGAAATTGGGAGAGGGAAGAAGACATCTTCATCAGTTTGGGCCTTTTAGAATCTGCAACTAGTCACTTACAGCCCAACATTAAGAATTCATGGTGTTTAAGGATAAAGTTTTTGGAGGAAGTAAAATTTTCGTGAGGAAGGATATCATATCAACAGTTAAATTAATATTAATCAATTTTTGATATTGATAATCGTGAATTTGCAATCGTTCGTAATTTTTATAAATTCATCCACCTAATTTAAATAAAATAAATTTAATTTCAACCATTAAATTAATTAAATCAAAAATTGAGATTATGTACCATATTCTACAAAAACTTATCACTTCTCTCAATCCCATCCTCGTGTTTGAAACCCTTAAAACTTCTGTATCATAATCCATTAAGAATCGTCTTATTTCATTTTGAACCAAAATCAAAGATTTGGATTCCATATCCAATTGATAATTAAATAAAGTTTAGGAGAAAACGATCGTTTCTTAACCTTTACTTGTAACCCCAACTGCTCAACATTATCCAAATTGTAAATCCACATTATCTTAATCTCAAAGTAACTGATGTTTGGCATAGTCAGCCGGTAATTAGACACCGACCTCTGTATGAGATAGAGACACATGACACGTACCTACGTATTAAACTCACGTGTCTCTTTTTCTACTTTTCCTGTTGTGATCGGTTGTCGGTGACGGTTGAGATCTGTGTTTGACTGACATATTGGGATCCAGATCCCATGCTGCCACTTTTGGTGCAGCTATATGCTGTAAGTCTCAAAACGACATAGTTTTGGGTGTTTTTTAAACAAAACTGTGTAGTTTAATCTAAAACACTATATTTACAAAGTGACCCCGTCGTCAAAACGACGTAGTTTTAGGGACGAAACTACGTCGTTTTGTCTCGCAGTTTTTGGCTTGGCATTACTGGATCTCATTCCGACATATTGTACTTGGGATTTTCCTTTTTACAGTATTAGAATTCCCTCAGCAATATTTGTCGATAAATTTTCTCAACTGCTGCTCGAAACATAATTTTATTTATCATTTTTCTTTACTGCAGCTCGATTTCATAATTTTTATAGAAATTAGTAAAGTAATGAAGCAGAAAGTTAAACATTTTCAGTTTAGGGAGCGTTGAAAATCCTCACCAATAGTATGTTCTTATTCATTGGTGAATTTAGTTTATTTAAGTATCAAATTATCTGAACAGTTAATTTAAGTAATTTATTTATTTATTGGACGGTTGAATTTATAAAAACACGAACGATTGAAATTAACGATTATTTTTTAAAATTAAATCTTAATCGTTGAATTATCAGTAATCAAAAATCGAGATTGTGTCTCACCATTTTACAAATACTTATATGTCCTTCTCGAACTTTTCGAGATTCAAATACTTTACAACCAATCAAAGTTGTAACAAAGGATCAAATAAAAATAATATAATTTATTACTAAAATTTTACAGCAATATATATTCATGTCGTGTTAATACTAAGTTTAGTGTTGACTCTACATGCAATCCAATGACGTTTGACTAAAATTTTAAATATTAAAATTTTAAACAAATAGTTTTAATTGGACCGAGTAATTACCTTAGCTTCTAATTGGACCGTCCATTTCCGCAATTACCTCCTTAATTACGGTACCAAAATATCAACCGTTGATATTAATCCAACGGTTTAGATACTCCTAGCAATTAACATCGGAAGTCATCACAACGGTGTCGTTTGCATCCTAACTCAACTGCCGACCACGATTTTGATAAACGTCGACGTCTTTGACAAAAGGGTATCTTCGTCATTTCCGTAAAACCCAAACGTTCCTATAAATCCCATCAAAGACTCCCTCCATTTCCTACAAGTCAAATCTCAACAAACTCAGTCATTACTCTCAAAACAACACCGTTTCAACTACTTTCATCACTCTTTCTTCATCTAACGCAGCGTTTTACCACCAAGTATGGCCAGTCTGATGATCATCGGTTCAATCAAGCCCATGCCGGAAACAAGTCCTAAAGCTTATGTGACTTTTCTTGCCGGAACAGGAGATTATGTAAAGGGAGTGGTGGGATTGGCTAAGGGCTTGAGGAAGGTCAAGTCCAAATACCCACTAGTTGTGGCCATGCTCCCTGATGTCCCGGCGGATCATCGCCAAATATTGTTAGACCAAGGTTGCATCCTTCGTGAAATTGCACCGGTCTATCCTCCGGAAAATCAGACCCAGTTCGCTATGGCTTACTATGTGATCAACTACTCCAAGCTCCGCATTTGGGAGGTAAAAACTATTTCAAATGAAATCATAATTCACGACTTTGGACTAACCTTAAACTAAGCAGTTCGTTATGAATCACTGATTTTGTCACATGTTTTTTTGTAGTTTGTGGAGTACGAGAAAATGGTGTACCTAGACGGAGACATTCAAGTGTTTGAAAACATAGATCACCTACTGGATATGCCAAATGGATACTTCTACGCTGTCATGGACTGCTTTTGCGAGAAGACCTGGTCACACACGAGTCAATATAAGATAGGCTACTGTCAGCAGTGTCCTGACAAGGTGACCTGGCCGGTAGATATGGGTCCCAAACCACCTCTCTATTTCAATGCCGGCATGTTTGTGTATGAGCCTAGTTTGTCTATTTACTCTGATCTCCTCGCTAAACTCAAAGTCACAACCCCAACCCCCTTCGCCGAACAGGTATCAAAATAAAGACATCTATCGATCAAACTCCGTCGAGTTAACACACATGTTTTCATGTGTCAAAATGTTTAATAAATTTCATTTCTTTGCAGGATTTTTTGAACATGTACTTCAACCATGTGTACAAGCCGATACCCAACGTGTACAACTTAGTCCTAGCGATGCTTTGGCGCCACCCGGAGAACGTGGAGCTAGAGAACGTGAAGGTGGTGCACTATTGTGCAGCAGGGTCCAAGCCATGGCGATATACAGGGGAGGAAAACAATATGGATCGGGAGGACATCAAGATGTTGATCAAGAAATGGAAAGATATTTACAACGACAAGTCTTTGGATTACAAAAATTATGTCATGACTAACGTTAACAGTGGCTATGTTCGTCAGCCACTTCTCGAGGCTGCGCTGGCCAAGGCGGCTGACGACATAACCGAGTGTTTTACAGCTCCATCGGCCGCTTGACCCCCTTGTCTTATTTGGTAGTAAATACTAAATACTAGTGTGTTGGAATGCCTTCCAAGGTTTTGTGTGGAAGATTGTTGTTACTAAAGTCCTTGCTTGCATTTGAAATAAGGTTGGAAAAATTGTAATGTAAAAGGAGAAACAGATAAATTCAATAGGCATGTTTGCTGTATCAGTAGGGTTCTAGTAAATGGATAAATAAATGTGAAATATTGAGACATGATCTCAATTATTAAATACTAATAATCTAACGGATAAAATTTGATAAAAAAATAACCGTCAGCTAGGGTCTTTATAGTAAAGAAAGATCAAAGAGAATGGATAAGTTTTTGTTAGATGGTGAGACACAATTTTGATCGTTTATTACAAATATATCAGTGAACGAGATTTAATTTAAAAATAACCATCAAATCTAATCATTCATATTTTTTTATGAATATAACCACTCAATTTTATATAGAATCATTCAAATTCATCAAATCAAAATGTTGATCTTCGTAGATCCTTTCCCTTCCTGTGTATTTGTTTAAGTAAAAAGTGGACCCAAGTTCTTGAATTGACTTATTAAATCAAACGACGCCGTAAATATATCAAAATCAGATAGTTACAGGGAATTGCTTTCTAAAAACGCGGCGTTTTTTATCAGCTTCTGAAACGCGATTCTGGGCGAAAAGGAAGCCCTAGATTTGCAGAGGAATCGAAGAGAGCGAAAATGGTGAGAGCGTTGAGAATCGTGCGAAAGGTGGGACAGGCTCTTCAAAACTCCGATCTCTTGAAAATTCTCAGATCGGAGATCACCAACGAGATCGCTGCCAATCGATTCAGCGACGACAGTAACGTCAATGGCTCGATCGGTCAGTTCGCAATCGAACACGATTCGAAGGACTCGCAGGATGTGGTTCTACGGCGAATGTCTGATTCCGGTGAGGAGGTCGTCGTTTCGGCTCTTTTGAGTCAGGAAGTAGTGACGAGTGGTGGTGAGGATGAGAGTGGTTGTGAGTTGCCGTTGCCGAGGGAAGCGCTGATGAAGGTGTGTGTGAAGAAACCTGGAGTGACGTCAGTTCTGCAGTTTAACTGTGGAAAGGTTGATGGATCGGAGATGTATGTGGATGAAGTGTTTCTGCTGCCTTCGGCTACGTTGGAGAATATTGGGAAGGTGTATAGAGGACCGGGTTATGAGACGTTAGATGATGAACTGAAGATTGCGCTAAATGAGTTTCTGAGGAAGCGAGGGGTTGATGAAGGATTTAGTAGCTGGATGTTGCTTTATCTACATGGGAAGGAACAAGGTCAGTATGTTGATTGGTTGCGGAAGATTGAAACTTTTGTGACACCTGATCCTGACTTGCAAGCTGAGTAAGAATTGGTTGAAGTACAATTTGTTTTACTTTGTAGAAGTGAGTATGAGCAATTGACTGACAAGTGCTTAATGAGTTGGAATGAAATTGTTCTCTTATGAGCTTCAGATTTTGAACTTATTGGATATTGCTCCTCAGACTAACTTCTATTTTTGAAAATTCTGGAGCTCCTTGTGCGCATAGATCACATTCTTCCCTAATTTTTTCTTCAATGAAGTTACAGATACCTTTTCGACCATAGACAACATTGGCCAGTTAAGAGAGGCTTCCATTACATTTCTTTTCTATTTTGATGTGTCAAAAATCAGATTAAGGTACAATACTACACAAGGATTTCTGTTACCCTAGTATGCGCAATTACTCATTTTGAACATCTCTTTTCTCACCATGTTCATATGCAATGAAAAGAAAGTAAATCTAAATCATAGCTGAACAGCTTTTGGTAAAGATACGAAATAGAGGGTAATGCATCAGTGTGGATGTAACACACAAAGTTGTTCTCTATTCATATGCTTTTTATAAATTGGAACCTGTGATTAACTTAACTTTGGAGAACTTGAGGTCATATTTGGATTCATATATCAGGAAGAAACAAAGTTATGGAGAAAAAAGTAGTTTAAATTATTTTCAGTTGTGGTAAAATAAAAACTTTAGATATCTCTACATGGCTACCGAAATACATACCCTTAGATAGTTTCAAGAGTCAGATATTGTAGAGCTCTCATCATCATCCTGCATCAAACAACAAAACAATTATAAGCTTTACACACAATGGAAGATCCAAATTACCAATTACACACATTTGGATGCACATTCTTTACTACAATAGCCTCCCGTCTATATTCACACAGTAAACATCTTAAAACAGCATTTTACCTATATATCATACATGATCGAGCCTATTCCCAGTTTTAAGTACTACCAGAATTAGAACCAGAATTCCACGAGACAGCCAGATTCCTTAAAAACATCAAACAACCTGAACTGTCAAAAGGCTAGCAGCAAACATACTAACACAAAATGTTTGCATTATACTTCCAAAAGCCGCATCCCATACCATCTAAATCATACACTGTAGTCCTAACTCAGTAGCACACAAGTAATCAACAAGATCAGGAAACACACAAAACAGATTCACAATATCCAACATTACGCGCTATAATTCACATCAAAAATCAAACTTTTTTCTAGTTCATACCTCTTCAAGCAGTGGAGGAACCCAATCCCCATAAACCCATTCGCGATGAACCCTCAAATCCTTCCCCTCAAACTCAACCAACTTCCTAGGATCCCTAAAAAACACACAATATCTCCTACCACCATCCAACACCTTCAAAACAACTCCCTCCCACCATCCATTCCTAACAAAAGCATTAACTTTATCACACACATTAAACTCCACATCGCCAATCTCCATCGGCGGAATCGGCCTTAACTGAAGCACATCCACCGTCTCCCTCAACCTCCTCCCATCCTCCATTATGTGTTTGTATTCGACCGTCATCACTTTCTTGTTCTTCGTGTGGAAGTACATGTCGGCGTCCGGTGCGGGAACTGATGGTGTGATTACGGTGGCGATGTAGAATGAGTCGCGGTAGCCGGGTCGTTCCATGCCTACCTCGACTTTCATGCCTGGAGTGAAGTAACTCTCTTCTTCGATTTTCGACATTGTCGCTGTAAACTGGTCGATCTCTCGTAGATCAGTTGTGTATTTATACTTTTTGAGATCCCGATTTTGGGAATTTGAAATTTAGGTTTCTAACCCTAATTCCAATTCGGGGGAATCAGGAAGATTTGTGGTTTGACCAGTTTGACCAGTTTGACATTATCATTGTATAAGTGCCGCAATTTCTATAACTAAATTTTGAATCCCTTTTCTTAGGGTTAAGTTTTAAGATATGTCAGTTTAGTGAAACAGAAGGACATAATCGTAAATTTGTATGATCTTGCGGTTGAAATTAAAGTTAGTTTTTGATTAAAATGGGTGGTTGGATTTGCAAAATATAGGAGTGGTTGAGAGTAGCGATTATTAATTTCAATCGTTAAATTAATAGAAATCAACGGACGAAATGATGTTTCTCCACCTCACAAAAAATTGATTGTCCTCATAAAACCTTATCCCTTTTCTTATTTCATACTTGTATTTGTTAATAGTGAGGTTTTCTGCAACACCGAATCATCTAGCTTCTTGTATTTATAAATTCATCTTATAAATACAAACCATGCATTAGGATCGCAAATCATTTCAAATAATAAAAACCAAATTAAATAAATTCAATAAAAACTAATGAATACATGGGACAAACTACATCTGTATAAGTATAAGTATCCACACAAAAGACCTGAAAATACAACTAAGTCAACAATAGCACACACAAATTTAGAACCAACATAGGAACACTAGCACAATTTGTGCAGCAGACTTGGAACACAGCGAAAACTGAAACATTCAATAATATATGTAATGTAGTATACTGCCAGAAGTCGAGGCAGCATATCATCTACTCGACTTTAAGATCTTCGTTGGTGACAGAAGGTGGGGTTTTCGAGCTAGGAGATTTTCCAATGATCGCTTTCTTGGCTTTTACGAGTGATTTTTTCAACTTTGATAGGATAGTAGTTGACTGCTTGGGTGTTGTCTTGGTTTCCACTTCTGCTGGCAGCTCGCGATCTGTTTTTGTGTTATTCTCGGTGTTGGTTTTTGTCTCCATGATTGGTTCAGACAACTTTGTAGTTTCTTCTACCTTCTCTTCAAGCTTCTCTGGAGCTGCAAATGATTTATTATCTGTTTCGGTGGACTTTGGAGGCTCCTGAACTTGTTCGCTGCTTGTGGTTTTTTCCTCATTGAGCTTGTCAGCTAAGGTTCTGCCTGTGCTGGTTTCAGCAGGAGTCGGGGTCTCTTCTAGTTTGGTCTCAGTAATTGGCTCAACGACTTCGGTCAGCTCACCTAATACTGCTTCAAAATCAGCCTTTACTGGCTCCGGAACCTCAAAAGTAGAAACTGCTTCTTTTATGGGTTCAGCAACTAAAGTTGTTGGAGGTATGACATCCTCCACCTTCTCCTCAACGACAGTAACTGGCTCCTCCGCCACTTTTTCTAGCACTGAGAGTTCTGTAACTGGAATATGAGCTGGAATGGCCTTTTCTGGTGCTTCAATTGAGGGGACTTCTATTGATCTTTCCAGCTTTTCAATTACTTCAGTTGGAGTCATTACTACATTATCAACATTCTCTGACACAACTGGCTCTGGGACATCAGGAATAACAGCTACTGGTGTCACTTCAATGACGGGGGCAACAGCTTCAGAAACTACTTCGACAATCGGAACAATAGCTGGAGTTTCTTCTTTAACTGGCTCAACTGTTTCTGGAGTCTGCTTGTCCTCAATCGAAACATCAGTCTTCGTAATTTCTTCAACTATAGGTGCTGCAACCGGTTTCTCCTCTTCAGTTGTTTCAGAAGCAACTTGAGTCTCGACAACTTTTTCAACTGCAGCTGGTTTATCCTCTTTAGATATTTCAGTAGCAACTTCAGTCTCGACAGCTTTGTCCATTACAAGAGAAGCAATAGGCTTCTGTCCTTCAGTTGGTTTAGTCACATCTTCCGTTTTGATGATTTCCTCTTGAACTGGCTCAGCTACATTTTCAGCCTTGATAACTTCTTCAACAGTTTCAGCTGCTTCAGGTTTCGCAACTTCCTCTACGGATGCTGCGGTCACAGAAACTATGACTGGCTCAACGACAGGTTCATCAAGAGCTGCTACCTCTGGTTTCTCCTCATTGACAGGTTCTGGTGCCTTGGTAACTTCTTCTACTGGCGGGACCACCACAGGTTTCTCCTCAATCACAGGCGCAGCATCGTCAATCTTGATAACATCTTCAACTGCTGGAGCAACTGGTGTCACTGCAGTCTTCGCGACATCCTCTACAGATGGTGCAGCCACAGGCTCCAGGACTGATTCAACAACAGGAGTTACAGCCAAGAGCTTCTCCTCCTCGAGAGGTTCCGGAGCCTTAGTTACTTCTTCCACCAGAGCGACTGCCACTGGCTTATTTTCTTCAACAACCGTAACATGAGGAGCCTCAATCTCTTTTTCTTCCGCTACTGGGGGAACAGATTCAGCAGGGGTCACAACTTGAACTGACGGAGGCACGACCCTCTCTGCTGTCTCATCTGATTTAACCTCTTCGATCACATCTTTCTCAACCTGCCACAGTTCATTTCACATATTATTCGAACAGCCTCAAGCCATATAATCAAAATGCACACATTAAGATTGTCAGATGAAGCTGTTTACTTCATCATGATTACAAATTCCTCAAAACGTTCCAACCCGTCTACAAACAATTTTTAAAAGTAAATTTTACTGACACCCAATAACACTTAAAATTCAAATACCAGGTCTTTCTTATGAACTGTCAAAGCCCAGTAAAATGCATATCAAAGAAACAACTGAAGACAAACATGAATAACAGCAAAGTTCATCTTTTCTGGAACAGCATCTGGTTATCTAATTAACTATGCCAGCTTGACCAAAACCAAACGATTTCTTTGTCATTATCAAATAAAACAAGCCAAACCAGATATCTGGCTGATATGGTCAACATTTCTACACTACACAATATACTAAATCTGCTAGCATAGTTCTCATATGGAATGCAAACACAAGTTAAGAATGAAACTCCAATGCACACTAGACAAGTCAGGCATAAAACCTTAAATCCGGTTATGTCATCCTAACAAGCATGCACAAGAACACCCTAAAACCTAATCCTACAGACACCCTGAATCAAAAACTGAAATTTGAGCACTAAACGGGATGAATTTTACTAAAGCTAACAACCCCATCAGGAAGTTAGACTCAAATTAATGAAAAGTATTAGCCAAATCCATAGATTTACACTGTCAAGTAGTCCAGGACGTATTCCAAATTCACACATACCACAAATCACACACAAAAAAACCTAGAACCACAACAATCCCCAAAGCCATATGAATCCATCATTTTAGACCACAAAGTACATCAAGCTAAAAGAGAACATAAGTAATCTCAAGCCAAAAACTTAACTTGAATACAGAAACAGGTGGTGTGCAAGTTAACAGCTTTACCTTTTCAGAAGTGTCCGGATGAGTAACAGCAGCAGCAGCTTCACTAGCCATATGAAATACTATGATTAATCCAAAGATTTAGAGTCCTTGCTTCACAGAAAAAGTCTAGAGGAATGAAAAGAGCAGAAAGATAACACAAGAAGGAATGATATGGTTGTGAAGAGTAATAGCAAGACACACAAACCCCAGATGAGAGACTTAGGAATACTTGCAAAGTATAATACTAATTAATATCAATTAAAACTATAAGAACTCTAAAATTAAGGAAAAGAATGGAAAAATTGAATCTTGATAAACAGGGTGGCAGACCTACACATGATCTGTTGTGGACTTGTGGGTTGATGAATGTTGAACATTTTTATAAATAATATTTTATTTAAGTATTTTTTTTCTATTTTCCTGGAGTTAAAGGGATGGTTTCATCACTGTCATCAAGAAAGTGACAAACTTTACTATGGGGACCATGTACATTGTTATGCATTATATGCTTTGGTTACCTTAATCAGGAACCCTATGTAGAAACTGAAGAACTGAAACTCAAAACATCATTTGTTTTTTTCTTCTGATGCTTTTATTCTACGGCAAGTTAGGAATCTTTGAACTTTTTTATTATTTCTTGATGAAGCTTGAAAATGTATTTTCTTTCTACTAATATTTTTCTACAATTGAGGAACAAAATTTTCATTAAGCTGATGACTTTTATTTTTTAAATTGAATTTTAAGTACAGTTAACCACTCTAAATAAAAAGTTATAATAAAAAATGGGTAAACACCATGTCATTAGCTGGCCATTTATAACAAGATAGTGAGAACAGCAGCTCATAAAGCAGTTTAGACTTTGGACAGAAGACTAAGCATAGAAGTTTTATTTGGACAGAAGTTGGTGTTTGCCTGTTGCTGTGTTGTTTCTTTTCTGGATTTTATATTTAGTTTTGATTTTTTAACGTAAAAAAGTTGGAAAATTTTGGCAAGTGGGCCTCTGAATAGTAAGGCCACATTGACAGCTAGGTTAGGCCATGAGGCCATTTAAAGATCTTTATAGAAATCTACACGTCCCTATTTCATTGAATTTGCACACAAGCATCCTTAGTTTATTTGAATTCACACTCAAATCCTTCTTATGGACAGTTCATGCTGCTCATCTTTGATTGGGTAGGGAAAACCTTATATGGGTGTTTGAGCTCGACATCTGATGGCTTTCATTTCGAAAATTCTACCATTTTGGTTTCGGAATCAGATCAAGTGAAGCGCGCAAAAGCTATTTGTTGTGAGTCAAAACTTAATTTTGGTAAATGGTTCATTCAAAATTGCATAGGGTTATAGTAATAAACGTCAAAACGATATCATTTTGCTACTCTCAACAAATAACAGCGCATTACCGGATCCAAGTCACTAGGTTTCGCTTTCGGAAAATTTTGAGTTGATTCTCTAGCGTGGTAAGCTGAAAATGGAGATATGAATGTTTTGTAGGGTTACACTGGTTGAAAATGAGTAAACTTGGGGAGGCTAATTATTTGTTTTTGGCCCATTCCACAGCCATAAAGAAGTTATGCAAGAGTTCTGATCAACTAGCTAGCTAGTTTTCTCAACATGCTCTATTTTAGTCCATGCACATGTATTGTTCAATTGTAGCTAAGCCAAACCCACTTCTGTTTACTAGCATGATCTTTTTTTGGCCCAAATCAGCCAAAATGAATGTCAGGACATGCCATGCATGATAGCTAAAACTTGTGGTTTTTACTTTGAAACCCTAATATGAAGTTTTAGATGTCTTTTAGGTAGACAACCAACCATGTTGATACGGTTTTATTTACTTAATTATATTGACGACTCTTTTCTGTCCATCATAAATTTAGTCAGAAATGAAATACTGAAGTTTCTTAGCTTCTTTCATCATCTGACCACGCTTGATGTTAAAGAGAGCTTACATGAACTCAGAAAAGTGTTAAATGAAATATCTAGTAGCGCAAGCTGCATATCATTACATTAAATGATGTAATGTGTTAAACCTGCCCTGGTTGGAACGCAAAAAAGAGCAGGTGTAGCACAATAGCGCATGGCATCGACACGTATTGGTAGACACTTATTTCGGGTCCTTATCAACTTTGGTGATTTTCAAACTAAAGATGAACTCCTTTCTAAGCAAAAGTTGTAAAGGGCATCATCTTAATTTTATGTAGAATGACAAGACATCCTAACGGAGGTTGTTCTCATGTCTTCTGAGGCGCAACCCCTTACAGAAAAGCCTACTTAGAATATGACACGAAAGTTAAGCGTTTCTTTCATTTGGGAACAAAAATGAGGCAAAAGGACTTGGGAAATAGTAGATGAAATGATATGAAAACCAAAGAGAGAACGAGTGGGGTTGACCTAGTTTGATGATTGGAAATTGAAGAGAATTAAATCAGCAAGTCGTTTTTTTACTTTCAATGAGACACAAATCAAACATAACTTTTAGGGCTTTTTCTATCTTTTGGTCGGATGCAATAATTTCTTTAGAATTATGACTGTCTGTAGGCACGCCTATATATGTTTATCACAATAGTAAAAAAATTATCCTCAATAACAACGATTAACTTATATTCTAGAATATGGCTCTCCCATCCAGTGATGTTCAGTACGTAAAATTTAGCTGGTGATACATATTCTCTTTCATTTATTACGGATTTTCGAGAATGCAATTTTTAAATGATATACATTCTATCAACTCGATCATTATTCCTGATTCTTATTGACACAGTTGCAAACCATGAGTACGAACAATGGTGACATGTGATGAAACAATGAAAGTGGTTAACATGACTAAAGATAATTTTTAAGTAAGATCATAATATTTGTTTATATAATGACAGCCTTAGCTCATCTATAGTTAACTTTAAACTTTCTTTGTTTTGATGAATTATGTAACGACAACTCAAAAGATGAATTGAGATCTTTAAATGTTTATGATTTTACTGAGAGGGTTCTGTTATCCTCCATGTGAGTGTGTCGTCTAATGCTAGTATCAATCTAATAATTAAGAGTACAAATAAATTAATAAAGTAGTCTTTTCATAAGATATTAAAATTAAAACCCTTTGGTAACTCTAATTTTTCAGGTATCGATGGCTGAGACATAATCTTATTTAACAAAGAGGTCAGATAGATGATGATAGACGTGGAATGTTAGCTACCAAATGTTGTTAATTTAAATAATCATATCTTATTGGTTACATTTTGTGGTTGCTTGGCTTTCTAATCCATTCCTATGGGGCATCCCATTGGAGATAAGGCTTTAATCATATTTATAGACGCTCAATATTGAGACACATCTCACATCTTCATTTCGAAGCTCATATACAGTGAAGAATAATGTGAACACTCAACTCGGGATAGTCAATACATTTGTGCTCTTAAACTTTGCTTATTATATAAACATATAATAGAGTCACCGGAATATTATTACATATTAAATCAAGATTCATAACAACATCAATTTGTTGTTAGACAAACAATAATATCGTTTTGACAAAAGATTCAATCGAAATCACATAGAATACAAATATAAAAGTGTCAACTCGACATTGTTTTGAACTCGCAGCATGTTATTGCGCTATACGAGATTAGACCATTAAGTCAAGTGAGGATTTGCGGGACTAGAAACGAAGTTAAATGTAGGGTGTAACGTAAATAGTTAGTTTGCAAAGCATGGGACAACCAAATGTCTAGACCCATCTTAAGTGCATGCATTTCAATAGACTGTCATTAACTTTAGACTAATACTTATTCGCAATTTCTAATTGCATTATGATTACATACAAGGGATGATAGCACAAGGGAGCCAATTGTGCGACAGTGATGTTTAATGATTTGTGCTTTCATGTCAATTAGTTGTGTCTTTGCACTTAGAAATGATAAGGGTTTAAAGAGATGGCGAATTGTGTCAATTCGTCTGTGGTTTTATACAAGAATGTCTTACAGTGTTGAATAACGTAACCTTTATGCTCCTCTCATTCTGTAAGTACTCTCAAAATCAAACCAAATTAATTAGGTCATATTGATTCGCTAAGATATTTATGATAACACACTTGCCTTTATCCTTTGCTGTTGTTTATTATGATGAGTGATCTCAAGTACACCCTATCAACCCTATCAAACCAAATCTTAATTATTTTAGTCAAAACTACAGTCTATAGTAATTAAAAAGCCCTAAACTATTAGCGTGCTAAAACCCTATCAACCTCAACCTTGTATATATATTTAGTAGTTCGAGTTGCATAATTATTGTGCGCAAAATACCAATGATCGAGGCATAATCTTGTGAGAACTATTATAAAAAAGTTGACCGGTAAACCCATATGATCTTTATATTAACTCAACGTAATGTGAGGTCATACTCTTATAATGTTTAGAATAATTAAGCATTGTTAATTAACTCTAATGATCGAGCTCTTAAAGCATGACACCTTCTGGATCATTAGGTGTACCAAATTCAACAGGACTCTCATCATATCCAACCCTTTCAATCCTTACCTGAACCATAGGTAGTGTTCAGACTATTTCGGCAATGATGGCCAGACCTTTCATCATACAATCCAACAGAGCACCGGTTTAAGGAAATAGGCCCATATAGAGCATGTTCACATAAATGTTGTATTGGAATCCAACCCTACCAAACTGGCCTAAGAAATTTCCTAATAAATATGCTTGTCTGCATCCAAGCTTGGAATGAATGAATGGATGGATATATAGAGATTTATGTGAAGAGGATCGGCCGTATATGGGTCTATCCCAAAACTTTAAATTGGGGCAGATTCATTAAATGGTCAATATTCTCATCAACCAGCGTAGGGTTCACAGCTCACACAAACATCGCAACAAGTTCGAACTTAATTATATATTTGGCCCAAAGTGTGTTAACAGAATCTGGCTGTCAATGCATTTGTGATAGACCTTGTACATATTTAGTATTATGAATTTCAGTTGAATATCAAGTCAGTCACACCGACATACATATAAGTGTCGTACAATTATTCTGGTGAGCATGAGAACTTCATAGTCAGTAGATATATCATAATAAGATAATTAATATCTCTATAATTTTCGCTTAATTGGAGACGATCCTATTGAAAAGTTCTTACAAATAGGATTGTTGACAAAATATGATAAGAAATTACTTAACCAGCATAGCTCCTTCCATGGATATCTATCATAAGTACACTTAGTTTTGACTGCGCATAGCTTGATGATCTGCAGTACATATATAGAGGTTTAATCATGTGAATCCATCTTTTTTTGATAGATTTGCAAAACATACTTTGCATCCGTCGATTGCATTTTATTAATTGACAAAATTGCACCAACACATTAATTAATGAGACATGTGAGTTGCACATGTTTTGCATGTGACATTGCATTTGACATGAGCAATGACGTGGTGCAATCTCTGACACTGATGAAACAATCAACGGATGTAAAGTGGTAAAGTGGAATTCACGAGTCCACCAAAAAAAATAAATCCACATGAAGAAACCTCTATATATTCAACTATTTGGCATAATATATAACTTATGGACCAAATACACAAACCAGCTCAACTTTGGTCAGATCTTCACCAAACTAATCATAGTTCATTGATAATGACAATAAAAGTGAAAGATGAACTCTAGGATTACATTTGATAATTTAGACATCACACTGGCGTCAGAAAACAGAAGGGTTATAAATGAAAGGGGTGATCATATATGCTCAGTTACAAACGTTATGATAATTTCTATATTACACAAAGCCCTTCGCATAAGGTTTGAAATGCAGTGTCATAAAAGTTTGATGCTCTATGTAAAGCACATACCTGTCAACAATAATGTAATTGCGCAAAACGTAATCGATATTGTTGACTTCTCATTTTATGACAGCTTGCACGAATGCATAATGAGTCTTAAGATTTTAAAAGTTTTTACATTTTGAAAAATTATTTTTAGTTTTGCCTAACTGATTAATTCAATTATTCCATAAAAATGTCATAAAGAATGAATTATTTTCTACTTGACTGTGAGGGCTTTGTAACTACAAACAGCATGTGTTATTACGGCATTGTGTGTTGTGTTGTCATGACTTTATTGCAGATATACCAAAAATGCAATGGTAGCTATTCATGGATAAATCTTGTAACAATAGAACTATTCCAATCATATTTAAAGCTACCAATTTTCGTATGGAAAGAATTTAATCTGTAAGTAATGAAGATGAAAATGGGAATTGCCTGAAACCCTAACCATAGTCATTTATCATCGCTTGAACCCTAATCTTAAACAACATACCATTTTGTACAATTATGCCGTTTTGGACGACCCTTTGATTAATCCCGAAAGATTAAATTGTTAATAATACACTTGCTTATTGCCACACCACTAGTATAATTATTTGTTCGATCCCTTGGCCCACCCTCCTGCTACAATCATCAAAACTTGATTAGACATGTTCACACAACTTATTAGGAATTTTGAATATCATTCGCCAATTTGTTATTTTCATTTTGGGGAGTTTTCATTATAACTAGTAACAATTCAGTGCTATGGATGGCCGAGATTGCTGCTGAAAATCAACTTGAAAACTAAATTGACAGCATGAAAAATTGGAATAAAAAGAAACCTAATGTACAATAATGTTCACTCTTTTAAATGAATGCGACTTGCACCTTATATATTTTCTATCCTATTAATATGTAATCACCTACAAGTGTGTGCTACTTCATTGTGGTTTCTGCAGCTAGCCTTTGTTGTCATTATTCTCTCTCCTGGTGACACTTTCCATAAGCTTCTCAAGAGTTTAAAATCTTGTTTCTTCCTCATCCATATGGGAAGACACTCATGCTGCTATAAACAAAAACTTAGAAGAGGGTTATGGTCTCCGGAGGAAGATGACAAGCTCTTGAGACACATTACAAAACATGGTCATGGATGTTGGAGTTCAGTGCCTAAATTGGCTGGTATGTATCATGTTCCCCTTTGTAGTTTTTAGAGATTCTTCTTTCCTATGATGTGTTAGGCTGATTCATAAATGGCTTGGTTGGCCTATAAAATTATATCTTATTTATTTCGTGTTTGAGTTTTTTAGGACTTCAAAGGTGTGGCAAAAGTTGCAGACTAAGGTGGATCAACTACTTAAGACCTGATTTGAAAAGAGGAGCATTTTCCCTAGAGGAAGAGAATGTAATAGTGGAGCTTCATGCAACTCTAGGAAATAGGTATAAAAATCAATTCAAAACTCATCATTAATCATAGGTTTGTTTATCTAAATGTTTGTTTTTGTGATCATAGATGGTCACAAATAGCAGCTCAGTTACCAGGAAGGACAGACAATGAAATCAAGAACTTATGGAACTCATGTCTAAAGAAAAAATTACGACAAAGAGGCATTGATCCCAACACCCACAAACCAATCACAGAAGTTGATGCTGAGCAAGAAGCTGCAATAGCATCACTTCAAGCAAGCTATGAGGATAGCAAAAAACTATCCGGTGGATCGGATGAAGTGCCCATAATGCCATTATGCAACGGTGACTCGCACTACATGAACCGGAGCTCGGTGTCCATCAATAATTACCAGCCATTTGAAGCAAACTCAAAGTGCCACAACCTTACTCAAGATTTCTTCTTGGACCGTTGCGAGAGCTCAACAACAAGCTGCGGTGGACAATCAGATATGCTTGGGGGATACTTCTCATATCTTGCCCCTATGTCACTCACTAGCAGTTTAGCTCCAAATGTGTCCTTCAATTTGGGTACAAGGTCACATTCTTCCTCATTTCCAGACCACCAGTTCAATAACAACATGCTACCTTCGATCTTTCCATCGATATCAAACTCGATGTTCTTGACTAGTTCATCAACAAGAGCCAGGCCTAGCTCAGTCATATCAGATATCAATCCATCATCAGTTGGATCTTATGATTGGGATCATCCTCACAACAATACCAACACATGTTCTTCCACATTTCATGGGATCAGGATCAGATAGCTGCCAAAAACAACACTGAATTCGATGGAGCAGCCAAATGGTCTGATCATTATTTACAATCTACAAGCAATACCACTACTCCATTTGGAGCTATATTGCACAGTGGCAATAGTATTAATACACAGAACTTGTTCAGTGATGGTGAGATGATCAAGCCTGAACCATCACATTATATTGGATCTAGTAGTGGGACCAGCTTGTTGTGGCATCATCAGATGGACCAGAGTCTACATACTAGCTAGTGCAGCATCTGAACCATTTATAAAGACCTACAGAGACTTACAATGGCTTTTGAGCAGACATTCTAAGCTAAGAGACTCTCTAGTCCCAAAACACCCAACACATGTTGGTTATTGTAACTTGTAAGTACTTATATATGTATTATGTGTATAGGACACACCAAAACAAACAAACTCACGAGTTCATAGGTTTCTATTTTCTAGTATTGTACTGATTTTCGGATGATTTTGAGCTCAAACTAAATCGTTGCATTAAAAATTGTATATCTCCATGGGTACACATCTCACTGCTAAACTAAACATCAAAATATGAACACATGGGAGTGCCGGTTAAGTCAAAATCGACTTGAGGTGATATATATGGCCTAGCTAGAAGATGATAACAAGAGAACAGATTTCATGAATGCTAGATATATGTTATGTGAATGAAATGAATGACTTCAACAATAAAGGGAAGGGATCAATCACTGTCTCCAGGGGGGATATAGAAATGGATTTCAATTAAATTTGAGTATGTGCTACAGCCTTTCATGATCATGTAAGAAGCATTTAATGTAAATTCCGATTTGTTTAATTGATGCAAACAATGCCTTTATTTTTTATTTATTTACGTGATAAAATATGGGCATGGATGGAAATGTAGAGGTTGTGTCATGTGGATCCATCCAATTTGGTGGACTCGTGGATCTCCGTTTGCATCCGTTGATTGCATTTTTCGGACGCACCAGATTGCGCCACGTATGTGCACTTGTCATGTGCACATCACATGTGCACATGAAAACTGCACACATTCAAGTCACATGCTTCATTAATGCGTTGGCACTGCGTCCAAAAAATACAATCGACGGGAGCAAGAGGGATTCACAAGTACACCAAATTGAGAGGATCCACATGATACATTCTCTGGAAATGTATACACTTAATTAGCTCATAGCTGTCTTTGTTGACACAGTGCTTGGATCGCACGTGCACATGCCATGCATGAGCCCACAAATAAGTACAATATAGAGGGTCACTGCTTAGGGTAGACCCTTGAAAATTCAATGACCATGTCAAGTCGTATGTATTTTGAGAAAAACACAATATTGTGTAGGGCAATGGGTATTATTTTCTTGTCCCAAGAAGTATTCTTCGACCAGTTCTTAAAGTCTCTCACTGGATGACAAATGTATATTTAAATCTTTGAACTCATATTACTGTACGTACAATACAAATATGTACCAAAATGCATTATCAAATTGTAGATATGACTTGTCTTCCAGCATCTCAATCTTGTACAAGTTTTTCTCGTTTCATTCACGGCCTAGAGTTCAGACATTGAAAAATGACTTTTACAAAAACCTCTGTATGCATCAAACTTAATGCTCTAAGTCCTATTTAAAACATGATATATGTCCTCTCTATCCAACATTTTGTGTGAAAATGTACATTTACTCTTTCAAGTTTCAACATCAAAAATGCAAATGTGACCCACGATAATACATCAAGTTGACTGTCAGATTTGAAGAAGGTTAAATCAAATTACTGGTCATGCGAATACATTACATCAAGGAGATGCATGTATGGAATCCCTTATCTAGCTAGTTAGTTCCAATCACCTTAGCAGGCAATCCACATCACATAGTAAATTCTTATACTACGCTTTAGAGAGTAAGATTTTGATGCATGTGACCTTCATGAGTAATTATAATAAGTGTTACTAGTAAGTAGCACAGTTAAAATGTTTGAGTTTGGCTGTCTAGAGAAGGAGATGCTTGTTGATACCTTGTTTTCATACTGTGGAAAATCATCAGTAAATCATGAGTTGTTGCTCAGTTTGGCACTGTGGAAAGCTCGAGTCAATGAACAGTCCTTTTGTTCACTCTGTGAGAAGATCTTAATGGCCTCGAGCATTTGGCCTCTGAAATCTTTTTAACCAAGAAAAACAATTTTAATCACTTGATATTTGTCAATGTCTTGTGCAACAAGATGGCAAGATTTTGTCTAATGCATGTAATCATTGATGAATCTTAATATATAGACATGAATGCTAAATTAACATAGCTTGATATGGAACTAACAAAAGGATAAACAGAACGGCCACAAGGTACTGAGAATGCTAAATTTTTATTCAACAGTAGCAAGTAGTTCTGAAATTCAGTTTGCATTATAATTTTGCAGCAAATTTGATTTTAAATTGAGCTATTCGATAATATCAATAACTATGATCTCAACTGGTGGTGCAGGAAATTAAATATGTTTCTTCCGGAGCAGAAATAGTTTATCGTAGCATCATAGAATTGTGCAGTCTCCTCCGCTTCCTCCGACAGGTAGAGGACCATATGCGAATCCCACAAATTCACAATCATTGCAGCAATGCTTCAGAGGAATATCTGGTTTCTTGTCTGGTTTTAGAAGATCAGGAGGCTTTGGTGCCTCCACTGGTCCTACACTTTCAAGGTCAGCCCATTTCTTGGTTTTTTCTCTGATCTTTCCCACAACGTCAACCGGATCAACTGTCCCTATAATTGTCAGCAATTCTTTTTCTGCATCTAAGCTCACTTGATCAATACCTGTCGAAGAAATTAATAAAGCCTGTCATGACCCATTCACTGCAATAACCTGTTCATTCTGAAAACTGAAAAATGAAGGTATTCTCGAAATCTTGATTTTTTAAATTAAATTGTTCCTTGAACATTTTTTGTTACCTTCGAGCTTGGTGACAGCTTTGAAAACATCTTGCTTGCATTTCTGGCAATGAATGCTGACTTTCACAACTATTTTCTGATGATCACATGCAACAAGTTAGTTTCATCTCACAAACACATTCCCTCAAAAACCACCAAGGAAAGAAAAATTCAATCAAATCGAGAAAACAGTTGAACATATGCATTACCTGCGGAGGCATGGCAAAAAATTCTTTTCTTGATGTGTTTTACGTGATTATGTGTTTAGGCAGTATATATAACTCGTCTTATATATACCTTCCAAACACACGTAGTCATGCCTTCATTAAAAGTCGTCTCCTTGTGTAGACAGTGTAGATAGTCATTGTGCATCCCATGTTGTACGTCTACCAAGTACCAGGTCGCGCAACTGGTATTTTACTCAACAATGCCAACTTGCCGAATAAGTACCAACAGCAACAGGTTGGCATTCTCTTATTGACTTGGTGGAACTAATAAAATAACCAACTTACAATATAAGGCTCATTTCATATTCAACAACTTCACAGACATTCGTTGATATATTTTGATCTAGACCAGTTCCTCCGACAATTCATTTGTGCAGAATTCTTTTTTCCACTCTGATCTCATCTGCATTAGTAGTAGAAATTATAAAGGTTATGCTTCACAGACTTATTTTGTTCAGTCAATTTCCTTGAAAATAATCACTACACACCTCGTCTAGGTTGGTTTCCTCGACCCTGAAATCCTCCTTAGTTCCCATCCACCGCAACATTTTTAAAATTCTCAAAGAAAGGAGCTTCCTTGATCGTCACCAATGATTTGCCCAACTCCAGTCAGCTTGTGTCAACACCAGTTTGAAACTCACTGCCGGAGTTATGTTCTTCATTTCGCATAGAGACGCCTTAACGGAAGGCTACATGCTTAAATATGTTCAAAGGCTCAACTCCTATATATGAATCAGATCTCTTCTAACTTCCCATATGTACCGAGTATCATACTTATAACTATGGCTCAGGTGTCAGAGTCATCAGGCTATTGAAGCTGGAATATTGATATATACTTTTTGCTGCTCTAATTGGCATCTCCTAGCATGATCATATTGCCTTCCTTACGGTGCGATAGCAACCACTAAGATCACAACTAAAGGCAAACTGCTAGCTACATTCTTCGCCCTGTTACCCTGAAGTAAACCTTTGTAGCGATTATATATCATGGATGGAGATCAGAGCGTCGTGCTCCTCTTTTATTCGGGAAACACTAAGCTAAATACAAATTCACCTAATAATTCTTATTGATTATAACCCATCACCCAAGTGAGAACGCATATTAGATCTTCTTCGATCCCGATTTTGACAACCGAGCAACATTCCCACTGCACTGCTCTTATATCCCATCCAAACCCTCAAAACAGAATATGACAAGTTCAAGAGATAGAACCATATCCAAAGCATAGATTTCTCACCAAAACGCATATATGCAGTAGTATTGATAAATAAACTGCATTTTGAAGTTCGAAACCGACATTGAAGAGTCATATATAACACAATGTGGGTATAATCTTATATACTTGAAGTGCATCACGAGCTCAACCAGACAACTAAAAAAGTGAATTTTCACTAGTTGAGAAAACTTATGTATGACCTGCACAATGCAGCTCTCACCAACACCAGCTATGATCATCAACATCAGCACGTAGCAGCTGGCAACAGAAGCATCAAGCTTTGCTGTTTCTGCCGCAAAATCGATATTGCCAGCAAAATCCCTCAAATCGACTGAATCATCATAATCTGAATCAAATATGTGAATTGCATTCCTTACAATAAAAATCATTACTTTCAATTAAAGCCTTGAGCATCTCAAAGCTGAAGGTCTCACTGTTCGGATCACTTGTCGGCGTTTCCGGACTCTCCACCGTCTGCGGCGGCATAAAACAAACATAACACCGACCACCTCCTCCGCCGTTAAACTCACTTCTCCTCCTTCTCCTCTCCTCCTCCGGCAGTCTAAAAATCTCACCATCGCCTTTCTCCTCCTCCTTTCTTCTCTTCCTCCTCCGAAACGGACGCTTGATTGCGTTCCTGAAATCCCTAGATTTCCCGAAAACTCCCTTCCTTTGAACCTCCACCTCCGCCTCGATCTCTCTACCATATCCACCACGAACTCCTCCATCCTCACGCTCCTTGTCTTCTTCATCGTCCTCTTCGCCGTTTCCGCCATCGCAGTGTTCCGATTCATGCTCCTGGTGTTCAGATTCAGACATGAATAGCTCTCCGTTGCCGGAATTCAAACCGTTTTCCGGCGAAGTGAAATTTCGAAAAACCTCCTGCGTGAATTTCAGTTCAAATTAAAGAGAGAGTTACGAATAAAGACGAATCGGAGAAAGAAGATGACGATGACGACGATGATGACGTCATCAGATAGTTCCGTGTCCAATTGAGTTAACACGTCTGGTTCAAATTCCAAATTCAATAAACCGAGTCGGTTCGATGCCGTTTACGAACCGACGCTGGTCGTGTTGGACAAATGACAAATGAGTATATAGGAATAGGAATGAGTTCAAGAAGGACAATCAAAGTTTTGTGAGACAGAGGGACATCATCTCGACCGTTGATTTGTATTAATCTAACGGTTGATATTAATAACCGTCACTCTCAACCGCCCTGCATTTTTTGCAAATCCAACCGTCAACTTAATTAAAAACTAACTTTAATCTCAATCGCTAGATCAATCAAAATCAACGGTTAAAATGATGTCCCTCCGTCTCACAAAAATGTTATGTTTCCCTATAACTTAACCCTATAGGAATATTCTTTTGGAATGAAATAATATTCATTGAATTAATTTTTATTATACAAAATTATTAATTTATATAATATTTTTATGACGACATATAATTTAGAATGAGTCGAGTTAGCATTGTCTAATGCGGTTCAAAACGGGTTGATTAAATTTTGGTTTAATTAAGATACGTTTTGAAGTGCGATTAGAGTTGATGAAAGAACTAATGATTGATTATGGATTTAAAAACAAGCTTAGATATCTTTCTTAATTAAAATATGATGTGTAAAAGTTTGAGTTTCATTGAAACATGACGGCCCAAGACCGATTTGCTGATGGCCCAAATATATTCGATTCGTACAAGTCTTTATTATTATTTTATTTAAAGGAATATTATGACGTTTTCTTAAATAAAAAAAAGTGTAGTCCGATTAGAATGACAAAAATGTAAAAGGATGAGTTTTGAAAATGATAGTACTGCAAATTCTACATTTCAAAACAGTACGTACTTAAATTCTAGAAGAACATTAAATATTTATGAGACAGAATAACAAAATGCCTTGATTTGATTATTTTGACGATTGAGATTAAAATTGAGTTTTGATTAAAATTGGTAGTTGAATTTGCAAAATACATGAACAATTAAAGTTGATGATTATTTTTAGTTAAAATGATGTCATACGGTCCTATTTTACAACACAGTTACACATATGTTCAAATTTACATTGCAATTTATTTACATGTATGAAATGTTAACTGCTTGGGATAGATAACACATACTGCCAACGTCTATATTCTGTCGAACTGGGTTTCTGTTTATGTCTGTGCTTTCTTGTTGGTGCTCATTCAATGCCCAATTTAATTGCTCTGTTCTTCTCTGACTCCCCAAGTCCCTATTTATCTACCACACCCTCTCTTTAACACTTTCCTTCCTCGCCCCAATCTACCTCCATTAATTCATCTCAATTCTCATCTAACATGTCATTTATACATTTTTGGGTAAAATGAGTTTCATAAAATTATCTTTAAGATCGAGATAAAAGTACGAAACGACGTAGTTTTGTGACATTTTGATCGGTCAGGGTACTCCTGGTGCACGACTTTAATGGCATGCTGAAGCTGGATTCGATATATACACTCAACCACACTTAGTGGTCCTATTTGGATACTTATATCATCATCATAGGACACAACAGTGTTGGTTTGTCGATTTAAGTGACATTAATACAAACAATACATTTTGATGTGTTCCTTCCATTTCTAACAAAGTTATCAAAAGACAGTTAAAGCGAGAAGTGCATGTAAAAAAGTGACACTCACTCTGCCTTTCTCAGTTTGCTCCTCTGCTTCTTGCTCCATGCTTTGTCCCACCCTTTTTACCACTTTATTAAATATATTTTTCAAAATTATTTTTACATCGCTCCATAACTGGATAGACCCTACACTCTGGACACACGTTAACGTTATAAATTATATTAATCAAATATTTATCAGATAAAATAGTTTGAAATTTTGATAAAGTCAAGTCAACAGGACACAATCACTCAAATATCATTCAAACAAGTAGAAACCAGAGACTTTGATTCAACTGATCTAGTGTCTAACAAAGGCAGTTGGGTATGCTGCGGCGGAGCGTAAAGTGTCTGAGTTTGGACCAAACCACCTTCCTATGCTTCTTAGCGGATCGAAACCTGAGCAAAATGACTCTCTTGACTTTGACAAATGACCTCTTAATCTTATCAGACATGCTTAATTTTCTGCTGAACTGGTAGCTCCTAAGAAACACTTGTCTTTTTTCTTTCATTGTAGCTGAAGTCATCAGTCCACCCAGTAGAGTCTGCCTCTGGTCTGAATGGTGATGAGATCTCAGTTGGGTCAGAGCAGACATTTTTGAGGGTGGAAGTTGGAGAAGAGGGATGAGAAAATCAAGTGAATAGCTTGAAAATGAAGATGTTCTTCTTCTTATTCTTGTTTTTATTTATTTATACAAGACTTTTGATACAAAGAAGAGCTTTATTGAGTTTGAAGTTGTCTCTTGTGGGACTTGGTTGAATTGCCGACCACCTTTTTTCACCATCAAATGAGAATTCAGGATGACAGGTTTAACATGTGCACTCCATTTTAGGTTTTGTAAGGCTCAACCATTGCTTTTGGTATCATGATATCAGACCAATTTTACAGTTTTGAATTTTCACTTTACAGATAAATTTTGTTTTAAATACGAGAAATGTTGTCCGTGCCGAATTACTAAAATGACGAAAATACTCACCTATTCTATCCCTGTTTTTGAATTTTGTTTTAGGGTTAATTGCCCCAAACCACCAATAAAATACGCGTTTTCCCCGCAACCACCCTTAAAATAATTTCTTTCCAGAAACCACCCATCCGTTATACATTTTTCCCAAGAACCACCAGCCGTTAACACCGTTAACTTTTCCGTTAACAGCACACTTTAATGGGTGGTTTTTGGAAAAAAATAATATTTTATGGGTGGTTCAAAAGAAGTCTAAAAATAATGAGTATAATATTTATTTAACATAAAATTAAAAACAATAGGTAATAAAATTATACATTTAATTTTTTTTGTTGTTTAAAATATTATGATTGAATGTCAATTATAGTTTTATTAACTTTTGAAAATATTTTAGCATATACAAACTCTATAAAATTATTATATAAGACATACAATTTTTTATTAAAATCAAATGACGACATACAATCAAACACTAATTTAAAAAAGTATAATACTTCATATTACTCGGCACTCTTACATAGTTCAAATTACATCTCTTTGAGGTCCTCGTGATATACAATCAAACACTTACTTAACAAATCGAAAGACGACATACGATTAAACACTTATATAAAAGTTATAATAACCTAATGATACTCAACTCTCTAACATATTTTAATATTCGCATTTATGAGGTACTATTGAAACTAATTATTTTGTACAAATTAGTTAGTTTTTATCGATTTAACTTGTGAGTTATGGTTATGGAAAATATAGAGTTTTATGGGTGGTTTTTGGCAAAAATAAGGTGCTTAAATATGATGCACTAACGGCTGGTGGTTCCTGAGAAAAAAGTGTAACGGCAGGGTGGTTTCTGGGAAAAAATTATTTTAAAGGTGGTTTTGGGGAAAATGCGTATTTTATGGGTGGTTTGAGGCAATTAACTCTTTGTTTTATCTAAGAGTATTTTGATGATTCCACAAAAAATTACCAAAATATCCTTACACATGTCACTCATCCATACCATTAATTTTCCGGATATGTCATGTGGCAGCACCGGAGCACTCTTATGATCAAGAGATTTACCTCCAATAATAATACTAATATTGGTTAGTATTTACCAACAGTATTTAAAGTATAAATTTTACTAGTTCATATTTATAAAAATCAATTAAAAGCAGAAGCTAGCAAATACTCCTAACAAATTTAAACTTGAACTCATTTTGCTCCACCAGGTTTGGGGTGCTATTTGGGGAGATGATGTGCTGGATAGATGAGCAATATTAATCTTGATGTTCATCAGGTTTTTGTTCCAACTAATAGCATCCATTTAGTGGCAAATGGTCCTTGGTTGGCCCTTTACGTCCTTCCTCGTGGTTGTAAAGAACATAATCATAGTAAGTCGGTGCAAATTGCAACAGTGAAAATCAGGATTATAAGGCTTAATGTAGACATTCTGAAACTCGTCGTAGCTGACAAAAGTAGAAATTACCTGTTGAACCGTGTTTTGGGTAAAAATTGTTGATACACGATGCATGAGCTAGATTTCTTCTAAACTACTAGACCCTCAAATGTTTGCTCCAGCATATTCTTTGTCTGAAAATGTGTTAAATTGGCCCAGAGCCCCAAGCAGCATCTCAACACATATTACGGACATCCAGAATTATCAAAGAATTCCAATAAGATCAATTAATTTCCGCTCACAGAGGTAAAGCTTAATGATATCAACCGAATTTCATTCTCTGTGCAGCTGAGGCATATGCAACCAGATAAGTGATTACCTGCCAATATGTCAAGAAAACAACGAATTTAATTAAGATGAACTACGGAACGGGGTTAAACGGCTAGAGAAGATCACGGCAAGCGAAAAGAAAAATAGAACAGTGACAACGCATACAATGCCATAGAATACAAGATGGTGTAGATGAAGGTGATATAAAGGTAGCCTTGACTTGGAATGGAATTTCCAACTTTGTACTTCCCCTTTTGCTTAATTAGGATGAGATTTTTTTTCGAATAAGTTGGAAGGATACATTTTTCAAATGTTAGAGACTAAAACGATCATAAAAAGACATTTGTTTCTATACACTTATCCATCTAATAGCAGTACAGGAAGGCAACATTTCATATGAATCCATGATGCTCCAGTGATCTACCACTTTAGGCTACGCACAACTGCTCTAGGACCACCAACCCACCAGACAAAGCCAACTATCTTCAATAGTGGACTAAGTCAATTCATTCTATCGTGGAACGTTTTAAAAGGATGCTTCGTAAGGATCTAATTATTTAGATTCCTCAGGGTCGTAATATGCTGTATTCATTATATTGTTATCTGTTCATATCACAAGGGCTCTACACAAAAACAAAAAAACTAACCATATAGCGCCAAAAAGACATATAAAACAGAATTAGAAACTTACTGGAACCGTATTAGTACAATTCAAAAGGTGCTCGTCGTTGTAGATGAGCAGAAAGGCCAAAACCATTACCCCAACGATACAAAAAAATGCAATGAAACCGATGTATATAGGCAACTGCATGCCCCATCTCAGTACTTCTAGATTTAACTCATTAATAACCATAAACAACAAAAATTCAGAAAAACAGCAAAACTCAAATTTTAATCATACCTCCAACAATCTATCAACATTCACACTTCATTCAAAAACTCTCGATTCAGGCTCTTTAAAGCCAGTGGCCAGCGCAACAACACTCGAACCTCAATAATACAACAACTCCAATTCTCACCTCCTGCTGAAATCAATTCTCATCAAGACTTCACTAAAATCCTCATCTTTAACAGAATTTTCTATATCTTGATTGACAACTCAATCATCTGTACAAAAGGATTATTCAAAGGGCATCGGTTAAAAATCTTGAAAATTGGAGAATATCAAAACCACGTCTTCCTTCAATAAAAAAAATCTTCTTTTTGCTGATTCAAAGATTCTCTTACCTTACTCACTTGTCGAAAAATCCCAAAAATTCAACACTAGGGTTACAAAAAAGAATGGATCGGCAGGAAGGATTTCACCACTAGATCCATCTGGTTCAATCAAGCACGAAGTAAAGCGACAATCTGCGAAAAAGTTTGGATTTTTTTGAGTAAACGATTACGCAGAGAAAGTGATAAATTCCAGAAGGGAGAGAAAAACAGTTTTAATTAAATATGTTACTTAAGTAATCTTATGATTATTGTATCTAAAGATTATGAATTAAAAGTGTCTTGTCTTCATCAACTTGATTAATCCTCATGATTAATTTCTTAATTAGATTACATGTAATCTTACTTAAATCAGGGTCAAGTTACATCAAAAGAAATAGGAGTAGAAAATTTGGATGGATGAGAAACTCTTTTTTTGTCTAACAATTTTCTCCATAAATTCTAAATCAAATTTATTGATAGAAAAATTAGTTAGTGGACGACAAAAGAAAATATTTTATATTCCCCAAAAAATAAAATAAATATATAAAAACAACTCAAACAGATTCCTAGTCGACACAAACAACAACTGATGTTCTTATTGATGTTTGCGATTTAAAAGAAGAGTTGAAATATCTTGTAAACAAACAAAGGCGTCGCTTTCTCTCTCTCTTTCGGTTTTCTCTGTCCCTTTACGCCACCGCTTCTGATATCTCCACCTTCCATCCATTCCTGCCTACTTGACTTAATTTAATCAAGTGGGTATCTTCCAATCTGATCAAAGATCGAGCCTTTAGTAGATTTTGGAGGAGGGGTTTGGTGGGTTTCTGGAGTTGTGAGTGTTTGATTCAGCAAGAACATGTTTGGGTGTGGAGGGTGTTTGTGTTGGAATAGAGTTTCTGAGTGGTGTCAGTTTCATCAGGTTGATGATGAGCCTCCACAGCCCTTTTCTTTGCCTTCACCTCTTCCACAATGGCCTCAAGGTTTGAGCTTTTACTTTAGGTTCTTGTTAATTGTTTAAATTGTTTGGTGCTTAGGGTATTGGAAAAAACAGTTATTGATTGATTATTGAGACTTGCCGGAGCTTGATTTTGAATGATCAGTTGAATTTTGTTGAAAGTAGATTATGGTTTAGTTGGATGGCACAGTTTTGCTTGATTGTTTATTTGAAGTTTGTAACTTGAATTTAGCTGCTAGGGATGAATATCTAATTAGACTTGAAATTGGATTGCTGTGATAAGTGAGTAGGGCTGCATGTTGGGTGCGCCTGTTAGATTCTCAGGTTTCCGATGACTTTAAAATCCCGGCAGCTAGAGTGTTGATCTTGTGAAGCTGTACAACATTGAACTTACATGTTTTGACTTGGAGTGATTTGTTTGCCTGTTTACGTCTTGTCTTTTCGTGATCTTTGTTCTGCTTTTGGAATGTTGAGCCTTGCCATTTTAAAGGCATAATAATTGAGATCTTGATAATAGAAAGTTTCAATGATTATCTTTTCTATATGTAAATGTATTATGTTTTTGCTAAATGTTGTGTTGTTTGCTAAGTTTGTTCGGTTTCTTATATCTTTTTATATGTACATGTATTAGGTGCTGATTTTGGCACAAGGAGGACTTCTCTTGGAGAACTTGAAGTCGCTTTAGTCAGCAAATTTGAGAAGGTTTGGAGCTGCAAACGTGCACGTGGAAAAGATAAAGGTCTTAGCTTTTATCGACCGACAGAAATCCCTAATGGATTTTTCTTACTTGGACATTATTGTCAGCCTAATGATAAGCCACTGAGAGGATATCTTCTTGTGGCTAGAGAATCAAAAACATTAAAGTCGGAATCTGTCCATGATGGAACTATTGTATTTAACGGGCCTGCTCTTATGAGGCCTGTCGGATATTCATTGATTTGGAACTCAGAGTCAAGTGGGCATGGTTACATTTGGCTGCCGACTCCACCAATTGGTTACAAGGCTATGGGTTTTGTGGTTAGTAATAACTCTGAGGAGCCATCAGTTGAGGAAGTAAGGTGTGTTCGAGCTGACCTCACTGAACATTGCGAGGCTGAGGAGATGATCTTCAGTTCGGGTTCAGGAAATGCAGCTATCCAGGTTTGGACCACACAGCCTCACAGAAGAGGGCTGTATGCCAGAGGAGTGTCTGTTGGGACATTCTTATGCTTTACAGACACTGATTCCAACGCCAATCCAAGTGTTGCATGCTTGAAGAATGGGGATGCAGCGCTAAAAGGAATGCCTAGCCTGGACCAAATACATTCACTAATCAAGCATTATGGGCCAACAGTTTACTTTCATCCTGACGAAATTTACATGCCGTCATCAGTCGAGTGGTTTTTCAAGAATGGGGCGATGCTTTGTCGAGACAAGGACTCAAAGGGCGAACCCATTGATTGTGCAGGGCTATGTTTGCCACCCGGAGGATTAAATGATGGCGAGTGTTGGATAGATTTGCCAAGAGATGAAGAAAAACAAAACAATATAAAACGAGGAAATTTGGAGAGCGCAGAGCTTTATGTCCATGTAAAGCCAGCTTTGGGAGGAATCTTTACTGATATTGCGATGTGGATCTTCTGTCCATTCAACGGACCATCCACCCTAAAAGTTGGGCTTGTCAGCATCGCAATGAACAGGATAGGGCAACACATTGGAGACTGGGAACACTTCACTCTTCGTATAAACAACTTCACAGGAGAACTCTGGGGCATTTATTTCTCTGAACACAGCGGCGGAGGTTGGGTGGATGCATCCGATTTGGAATTCATCAATCACAACAAAGCAGTTGTCTACTCGTCCCGATACGGACATGCAAGCTTCCCGCATGCAGGCACTTATTTGCAAGGCCCATCAAGCCTTGGGATAGGCCTGAGAAACGACACTGATAAAAGCAAATATTTTATCGATTCAAGCAAAAAGTACCAAATAGTAGCGGCCGAGTACCTTGGAGAAGGGGTTATCCAAGAACCAGCCTGGCTGCAATATATGCGAGAATGGGGCCCAACCATTGTCTATGACTCCAAAGAAGAAATCGAGAAGTTTATTAGCATGCTTCCCATATTTTTCAGATTGACAGTAGAGAATATCATTTTTGATCTGTTCCCTACTGAGCTGTATGGCGAGGAAGGACCAACCGGACCAAAGGAAAAGGATAACTGGTATGGTGATGAGCGCTGTTAGCCATCTCCACTTTCTTCACGGTAAACAACCACTTATAGTTCTATACACCGAGGCTCTTCGCTGATGTCTTGGGTTGCAACACAACCAGCATCTCTGCCATGTAAATCATATGTTGTTACAATTTGTTGTGTCAAATATGTATAAACAGTGAACAAGTATAGTAAACTTCTAAGTGTCTCAAGGGTTGTTTCTAGTGTCTATTGTCACTCCATCTTTAGAGTTCAGGTTATATCTAAAGAAGATAGCACACCAAGAGAAATGGTAACATAACAAAAGTTGAACAAAAAGAAGGCATGTTTACATTTTGACTAGATTTTGATATGTCAAAACCTTAACAATGTTCTTGTTTAAATTACCAAGGGGAAGCAAGGACCTGTGACTCCACTCCCTGACTTGGTCACCATCCATATGCCAAAGGAGGAAGAAGTGTATGTCCCTCCGGTGGCCGCTGTACCTGAGGTGGTAGACGTCGAGTTAGTTGCTTAAAAGTATTTTCTGTTGTGACAGAAATTTGATTCAGTCAATGGTCCTGTCAGTTTTGTTAGGAGTATCAAAATCTTGTTTCTTTTAGTAATTTCTTGTCATTTTAATATCAATGCTATAATATTATTATAAAAAAAAAAATTACCATAAGCTTGGAACTCTTCAAAGTGCATTAAAGAGAGATCTTTGGATCAAATTTCAGCCAAAGGACAACCTTTTTCTGAAGTGAACCTCATTGACATGAAGCCAAGCATGTTGTCCACGACCTCATTTAAACAACACTCCAAATGCAATAAAAACAGGCCAAACACACCAGAGACCAGACAATGCATATATACTCATTTCATCATGTCCACGACTGGCCGTGTGAGAACACCTTGACGGAAACTGCTTAAAAGGCCAAACCATTCACAGCCGTCTACATATCTGTGAAGCAAGACGAAAATGTCATATATCAGCCAATGGTCATAAAACCTCGCTATAAAGTTATGTGCAAAGAAACAGAATGTCAATAGGGAAAGATGCCCACATGATGGTTAATACTGATTATAGTAGTCTGAAAGATCCAAAAATCAAGTAGGGATGTAATTAACATTCACCAGACACGTTCCTTGTTGATTGAAACATGAACAAATCAGAAAGATACTCTCTAAGACTTCATGCAGCTCAACTAACTAATATTCCATGAAGCCAATATGAAAATAAAATCAGAAAGATACCAAACGTGTGAAATCATATAGATCCGAATATTTGCAGGGATGGAAAGAAACAGACAGATACTCTCCTAGACGGCAAGACTTTATGCTGCTCCACATATTAGTATTCTATTATACTCCAGATTCAACAAGACAGTTTTTGTTCTGATTGAGATTACTTAAAACTTATGTTTTCTATACAGTCCATTTCCAGCCAATCGAAAAACAATAACCAAAGAAGCAGGCAATATATAACTTGAGAAAAACAAAGGGAAAGGGTGTGGTTCTAATTTAAAACCTCATCCTCTATTCAAGTTGAAAATCTTTTTACCTTCAACATTCTAGCTTGGTGGTCTATTGATGCAATATAACCGTCAGTTCCTGGAGAGAAAGATAATCCATCCATGGTTCATAATACCCAGGACCATATCCGTGCTTTGTGGCTTTGGTTGTAATGTGTCAACGAGCAATAGTCAGAGAACACAACAATGTGTCGCAATCCTTAAGACTGCAATGACATACGAAGAAGTTAGGCATGGACCATAACAAGGTGTACTTTGACATAGCTATTCAATAATTCATGAAAGAGAAGCATTGCACAAAACTATGTTGTATATATCATTAAGACAAAATTGTAAAATACCAACACAAACATAAAGACATTTTGTATTGAAAGTAGTACTTTGCGAGAACAAAATACAAACATACAATTGATCTCCTGTTCCAAAGCATTCCTTCATTTTAGACTCTCAAACTTATAATCCACAGTCCAACCCACTAGAGATGGAATTTAGATCTGGAACCTGAGGAATGCACATATAATATGACAAGCATTTCGAGTAATCTGGATTTACAAACATAAAACTCAGGTGATCGGGAAATCAGACACTAGGGGGAGCTGGTTCCACCCTCCCCATCATTATCCCAGGGAATTTTACTGAAGATTCATCATCACCATCATGGTAGATATAAGCAAATCCACCATGTCTAGTCATGTCCATTCCAGCCATTTCATCATCCCTGGAGATCCTCAAAAGTTTTAGCTTCTTAAGTCCATAAAACAAAGGACCCATGGTGACGGAGACCCAAACAATGACAGCCAATATCAGGACTAACTGAGCTCCAATTAGCTTCAGTCCCCCCCATCAAAAGGCCATAAGGTCTATCAAGTGGTCCACCATACACCTCACTGACATAAGTTTTGGTTGCAAAGAGGCCGGTGAAAATAATTCCCCAGGCACCACACCCTCCGTGCAGCTGTGCCGCCTCGAGTGGATCATCGTATTCTAACCTTTCAGCTATCTTGTTGCACATGATGAGAACCCAAGCTGCCACAAAGCCACAAACAATTGCAGCCCATGGTTCCACGACAGAGCATCCAGACGTAATTGCAGCAAATCCTCCAAGTAGACCATTACAAACATCTGTTACATTCCAGTGACCCAACATTAACCTTTTACTGAACAAAGTAGTTAGTGCAGCTGTACAACCTGCCAGAGTAGTGGTAACAGCCGTCCTGCCAACTGCGCTCCATTGGCCGTATGATGAGCCGACATCCTGGTTATATCCTTTCAATATGGTCAGAAATGAACCGGGATTGAACCCATACCAACCAAACCACAATAAGAACGACCCCAGAACAACTAAAGACGCACTGTGGCCACGCAACGCCACCGATCTCCCTGTCTTATCAAACCGCCCGATCCTGGGACCTTCAATAAGCGCTCCCCATAGCCCGGCTATACCACCAACCATATGGACAACACCTGATCCAGCAAAGTCGATGACACCTGAATCAAACAGAAGATCAGCTCTGGTGGCATTTGCCCATCCATCACCTGACCAAACCCAGTGAGAAACAATGGGATATACAAAGCCAGTCAGGAAGGTGGAGTAAATAAGATATGCCACAAACTGAGTTCTCTCAGCTATTGAACCACTAGTGATTCCAGCAGCTGCAATGGCAAACGCCCACTGGTAAAGAAAGAAACTGTAATCCATGGTAGGGGTAGGGTACTCGTGCAATCCAAAGAAGTGGCGACCAATAAAGCCATTAGATGGGCCTCCAAAAGCCAAGGCAAAGCCAAAGAGGTAGTAAGACAGGCCACCAGCTGCGGCGTCCAAGACGTTAGTGAGCATAATGTTCATTGTGTTTTTGGCACGAACAGAACCTGCACACAGCATGGCAAAACCAAGTTGCATGGCAAAGACAAGGTAGGCAGAAAACAGGAGGTAGGTGTTGTCAACTGCATAGGTGGTATCTGAAAGCTTAACCGCAATGGCAGAAAAGTGGTTGCAGATAAAATCTGCAGCCGCATTGGAAACATTTGTCCCACCAAGGAGGGGGTGGAGATCAGATGAGCAAGATAAAGCATCCATGGCTGGAAATTTTAAGGTGGACTGAAGGTAGCCTCTGGATTTATAGCCTCTGAATTTCTTAAGTGTATGTAGGACAAAAAGAGTAGACTTCGAGGATGCTTTCTGTCATGAAAAAAACAAACTGGTATGAATGAACTGCTGGGAGTGTTGGACATATATTCTATAAATAATTAGCTATATGATTCCAACACGTAAATTTTTACAATTATGATAAAGTATCAACTATCAAGTAGACCAGAAAATCCTTTTATAGAGTATTCACCTGCACAAATGTCACCCTTAACCGTACACATTATCATATAATTTTCTCATTCTAAGACTCAAACTAATCAAATTTATGGGGACTCATTTCAGCTTTCTTTGCGCTATCTAGAAGTTCAACTTGGAATGTCACTAATAACTACATGTTGTGGTGCTTCAACATTATTTTATTTCAGCAAGCTGTTTATGAGTAATCAGAAAACTGCTTGTTAATCAAAGTCAAGTTAGCAAATAGGTGATAGTCAGTTTACAGATTTTTGACCCATCGATCTTTTCTCACTACCGTTACGTCAGAACACATCAGTAAAGGAGTTATATAAAGCATAGTTGCATATTAGATAATAAAGTGAAACCATTAAACTTATCGCAATATATAAACAAGACAGGAAGGAAAAGGATCAAGAAAGTTTAAATGCAAACATTCCATGGTATTACAGACTAATCCTAATATAAAAAATTTAAGCCAATATCAATGAGCACATACCTCATAGAGAATAATCTAGGACCAGAGATGGGCACTTTATTTGCAGAAGTAACGACAAGTAGTTGTATAGTTAAATGACAATGTGCCAGCTTCACCAGATTAGGAATATTCATGATTCAAATCAATCTGAGTCAACTGCTTCAATAAAAATTAATTTTCCCACAGCTGCTGAATCAAAATATTCTATATTTAATATGTATATGCACAATCGTGGTGTGATGTTTTGAAGTTGTACAACATACATTTCAGAGATCGAACTGGTTGTTCTTGAATGGAAAAAGTCCTGCAAGATGTAACCATTTGAACCCATGTTATTCAGAACAGCTCTTGAAACTCAGCAATCATGTATAAAACTAAAGAGACTAACATAACTTCATTTACAGGAAACATATGCAGAAATAATTGAGAGAGTAACTTAATCAACAGGCGCACCATACTCGCGAACCATCACGGTCCAACTATAACACATTAACCCAAAAGAGTTTCATTACATTTTCTTCTTCATATTTTTTGATAGATTAAGATGAACAACTTGTGTACTTTTATTAAAGACAGAGAATGGCAATGATTGAATGATTTAAGAGCTAAAGGCGAGATACGGACATGCCCTCTCTGTGTACTTAGATTTACATTTAACGTGCAAATACTATTAAATACAACTACTCCTATAATGTAAAAATAATGTATATATGAAGTTTTCAAACTATTTGTTATTGCAGGCATGAGAAGCTAAAAATATTTGTTTCACCAGAATGTGACAGCGCAAGTGGTTGCAGAGATTCAAGAAGTAAGGGATGAAGTTATTACCTAGCTGAAGAATCTTAAGCACCCCAATATGTTGAAAATGGTATAAACAACAAATAAGAGTACACAGTACTGCCCAAGATAATTCTAGTTTCCTGTAAATAATAAACAATGTCAGTTCAATATGAGGTATACTCCCCCAGTTTCAAAGATAACTAACAATTATGAACTGCTTATTCATAACCTGCTACAAGGAGCGCGGCTCTCATAGACTGCAGTGTAAACTCAATATAATTATAATCTAAATTTGGCTCAACGCGAGCAAGGTCAGTACTTTACGACCATTTAGGCATCAATTCAAATAGTGTTATTACTCGAAACCAACACATAACAAACTTTCATCCAGTAACTATTTTTTCAGTGTTCAAGTCAAACACACAAAAATCACTGAAGTCATTTTCTGACATCAACATAAATGGATATGGAAAAATGATACCTCGCCAATCACCCCACCGTTGGAAAGATCGAATGCTGCATCATTCAGCTTTTACAGTCCAACAAAAACAAAAACTTGAATCCAAGAGGCGAGGGAAGACGTGGATGAGAAGATGAAGAATAAGCGAAGTCGAAGCGGACGCCGTAGCTCCGATCGACGCTCGGGTGATCAGTTTGGGACTGAAGTGAAGTATCAATCAATCGTAGGGTTTCAAATTGAACAGTCATAAACTTAAGGGAGTTTAGTGTAAATATCTTAACTATAGGACTGCGATTTCTTTATGCAAAACATCATATTGCACGTGTATTGAAAAAGGAAGAACTCCACGAGTTCAACCAAATAAATTTGCCTCTGTAATTTTTTAATGAAAATTGATCGGATTGTATAGCCAGCTGAAATAATACTGTGGTTCGATTCGTAGACGAATGCTAAGCCGGTCTCTACCTCAGCTTTCTGATAGGCAATGCGCGTCCGAAGAGCTTTTCAACTTCTGTTGCCTCCATTTTCAGATCACTCAATAGCTCCATTTCTTCTTTGCTCAATTGTCTAAGGAAATTCTCTTCGTCCATTTGAAGTTCCTTGAACCCTTCTATTAACCGCTGGAGCAGTGTCATTTCTGTCTTCTCGACTAGCTCTACTTCTTTTTCAACTTCACCTTCAAGCTCTTCTACTTCCCTTACTATAGCTCTTTCTCCTTGCTCCACTGTTTTCTCTATTCTTTCTACCAGTGGAGGTTCTGGTCCGCAGGTGTTGTCTGTTTTTATGTATGTATTGAAGTCCCTGCCTACACTCTTGGCAGCTCTTTGGAGCTCTGGTATAATGGTTTGAGGCAATGTCGAACTTCTGGTGTAGATCACAGAACCACCGTATCCATCCCATGCGTCGTTCCTGCCTCTGTAGTATACAAAAACGTAGTCATCTGGTTTGTTTTGTATCTGGGATGACAGAATATACCTGCACAAATATAATTCAGAGTTACTTAAGGTCCATGGCCATGGATTTATTTAAAGGAAAAAACAAGACGAAATCTTGGAGATTTACCAATCATCTTGGTAAAGAAAATTCATTGTCGTGATTGTAGAGTATCCCAGGTTGGTTTGGATCTTGTACAAACTTCTGCACAGCAGTTCTAGTAAAAAATCCAGAATCAGGGGTTCGTATTCTCCATGTCAAATTTCCCACAAGTTTACCCCCTTCAATATGGAACTCATGCAATTGGCAGTCGAAAGCATCAAATGTAGGATTCAGGCCACTGGTAATATACCACTTCCCTGTAAAGTCTGACATGTTGAAGCTCTTAACAAGAGCGGAAGGATCGGGAATAGGGAAATCTCCCACGTCGGACTTTTGTGGTACGCACTTCTTTCTTGATACTGCGCATTCATTGAACTGATCTACAACACTATTCGCAAAAAGGTCACCACATTTTATCTGCAGCAATCAATATTTGAAACAATCTCGGATTGTCAGTATGATGTTGGACAAAAGTTATCAAAACAGAAGCTTTGAGGTTGAAGACTGACCTGGCATTCAGTCTCATCTGGTCGATTGTTGCAAGTTTGAAGGCAAGCAACATTTGCAGCACAGGATGGGTTGGCAATGCATTTGGCAAGTTCTATCCTAACAACAAAAAGATTAACTTTAGCTCATCACTGACCAACAAGTTCCTGTTGGGAATTCTTTATTGATGAAATCTCTTAGAAATCCAATTGGACATCAGTTCTCATACATAAACGACACACTTGTCAAAATCAAAATGTTTTTATAAACATAACTTCATAGGAATATACCAGAAAATTCTAGATGTAATTCGTTCACAAGATTACAAAGCATTCAAAAAAGACTGCATTTCAAGATCCAAGGTCGGTGAAGTAAATCTGCACCCAACATTTAATCAAAGCAATGTGTAATACCTGCACTCCTTCAGCAAACACGAGCAAGTCTTGAGAGCATCAACAGCTTCAGCGGACGGGACAACCAGAAGCATGAATGCCAACAAACCAACCAGTTTAGGTAAATGTGGCTGGATCCATTCTTTTAGACCGTTTAGCACTATAGAAGTTGCCTGCTCATGTACTTTATTTTTCTGAATATTAAGAAGCATGGCATGATTGAGAGATGGAGGGAAGTAACTCTCATTCAGCAAACACCAATGTGACACAAATGATACAATACGTACCTCAGCTGTAGTACCCTTTTCTACAGAAGAAACACGCTTACTAGCAGAAATCAGTTGTGACACGATATATTGCCGGCAGCCATGCTTCTCAACATTGAAATATAGCTTCATTGTGATAGCACGAAAACTGACAACACTCCTCCCATTATATACCCCGGATCTTCCAAACACCTGACTTCTGCACACGCCAGCTTTTTCATCAGTGCCGGAACACACTGCTCTAGCCGCAACAAATGCCATATCCTATATCTTAGTTCGAATATCTGCTAAATACCTGCAAACATAGATTCAGAATTATGAAAAAGACATGTTCAGCTCTATTTGTACTTCTGGGTCGCAAGTTAATGTTATGTAACTAACAATAACAAATTCTGCCAGAAAGTTAGCAAAAAACACGTCTACTGTCACTTTTCAATTAGGCAAAATTCAGTGTAACTGAAAGAAAGTAGTGCACTGCACACTAGACAAAGACAAATGCTAACAATATCACAACCATCACGACCAGAAACCAGAGAATCATACACATACAAGATTGAACTAACCACAGAGGTCACCCTTTTGAACCCAGCTAGCTAATAATCTTGATTAGTTTCAGCTAAAAGCAAAATCGATTGCTACCAAAATGAGCTGAAGCAAAATCACAATAGATACATAAAAGGGTTTAGGGTACTTACCTTGCAGAGGTTAAAGATATGAGGATTGATGGTACTGATGGGAGAACGAACGGCTACCAACATTTGATACAGCAAAATGAGATAAAACAGAAAAGAGGAAGAATGGAGAAGAAACAAGAGTAAGCAACTTGTATGTTATAATAGGTGAGGTAGATTTGGAAATGGATCAAACTCCAGATAAGGCTTTGGCCTTCTTGTGTGGAAACCAATCTTGCAACGTATATCTGGCTTCTTTCACACCAAATATCTTGAGATAGTAGCTTTGAAAAATCATATAGTCAAACTAACATCTGCTGGGCTTGGCTGTGGACATTTTGTTCTACGTCTAACATGATGCTACTAGCTTGTGAGTTGTAACGACATAGATAGCTGCAAAATAAATAATTACAAATTGCCCAAGATCTGTACAGGATAGTGATTATCAGCTATTTTGGATCATTCCTCATGTCATCTGAGTTGTGCTCCCCTCGTTGAATCATGTTCAATAGAGTTTTTGTGGCATGGCCAACAGCTTGCGTGGTTTTCTTTGCAGCACCAGCAACAACAGGCTGAAAAGAGATCGGTGGTAGATTGGCTCTTTCCTCAATCATAGCTAGTGATACAATGGAGTATGTTAGTCATCAATTACATTTATAGGTGGAAACTACTAAAGTAGTAAAGTGACACAGTGGATGCCTGGATGGCATATGATTGTTACTTACACATTGCCTTTTGGTGGGCAATAGAACCCATTTGTCCAATTCCAGCTTTTGCTGCTTGCACAGCCTGACTGGATTTGGATACACCATCAGTTATCTCTTGGCTGCAAAATAAAGGAAGTAAGGTCATCATTTACTAATATGAATATATAGCTTATACAACATTTAACTTTATATGAGGGGAATATAATTACCTTAACTCACTAAGTTCAAGAGTAAGATCACTGATTTCCATGCTTGAAAGCCTGAGAGCAGCCATGGTACTAGGAAGCTCTTCCCTGGCAGTGTCTGCTAGTTTAGACAGAGATGTAGCTGCGCGTGCCATTGCCTGCAAAGATATTAAACCAAGGATATCAAAATCAGGCTTCATTTCCATCAATAGGCAAGTTGAACAAAAAAGAGAAATCAATTAGATAGCTCACAGTATAAATATCTTAGTTAAACAGAGACCAATTTGAGTCTTTCAGATTCCCAAAAGGTCAAAGTCACCATTTCAGACAGTGTAAACGTATTATTTGCCAATAGATCTATACCAAAGCCACACAGGCACAAAATGCTTCTTCTAAAGGTAAAATATGTACATGGTAAAGTGAATGTGAGGTGAAATGACCACATCATTGACTATGACACCTGGCATATTATAGGGAGTATAGACAGGTTACCAGCGAACAATACCAGCAGAAAATTTGGCCCCAAATAGTTCAATTCTCAATCATAATGCTGGGTCAAAGTCCAGTTTCAGACTTTCAGTTTCAGTAGAGACATATAGTCTGTAAACAGGCATAGCTCACAGAGGACCAAAAGATCGACATTACCCTATAGCATGCCAAACAATTCCACCCTAAGCAAGACCTATGAAAGTGCCAATGTGTAAAAAGAATCCTACACATTCCTAATTAACTGCCACCTTTGAGAACTTTGAGCAACAGAGTATGCAAGTCAAGCGACATCCATCTACTAACAAGTAAAAGCAAAGTGATCAAAAACAAATGAGGAAACAAGAACAAGGGGCACTTTGCCACTCGTCACAAAATGCAGCATGACACAACCTATCTATGGCACAACAAAGCGCATATATCACTGAAAATAGGCAAGCTTAATGCTGTAAACAACTAGAGAACTGCACTTACAAAAAGTGTTGGCACAGCTGCTACAACAAGGCTGGTGAATGCAACTGAAGTCTGCCATGACACAAAATCACACTTGATGTTATCACCACTTTACAAACTCAATCTCACTAAATTCGGAAACTGTAAAAACATACTGTGCAAGCTATAAAAGAGAGAAGCCAGAAAGCCTGATCATTGAATCTCATTTTCGCCGACGTCAACTGCAACGGCTCAGTAGCCGTCCGCACTTCCGTTGCGTACTCACTCTCCAACTCATCTTCCTTGTTCAACTGATCAACTACATACGGCCTCCGAAACGCCGTCGTTAAGAAACGGACTTGCTAGGTTTCGCAGAAGCGAAAATAACGATTGATGGACGCGACGACCATCGGTAAGGCGGGAGAGGAATGAATAGGCAGTATCACAGGAGCGAATGCGTAGAGGAAGGTAGAGAGGATTCAAATGGGAAATCAACAGTGGAAGTTTCATGCCGCGATCGGAAGCGTCGGGATCGGGTTGTTGAGATTTAGGGTTTCGGAGCTTCGAAATCGTCGACGACGATGAACCCGATGGAAGATGAGAAAGATGAATGTAGAATTTGCAAAGGGGGTTTGTGAATAAGTTAATACGACAGGGATGCGACTGTAAATGAAATAAAGACTTCATATTGAGCTCAATTTCATATTACTTTGTTCTAAATTATACTAAGTGACTCATGGCAAAAGGTTTCGTGGTGTAGTTGGTTATCACGTCAGTCTAACACACTGAAGGTCTCCGGTTCGAGTCCGGGCGAAGCCATTTATTGTTTTGCTTTGCTTGCTGCAGTTGTAGTTGCTATTCAATTGACGGCGACTTTATACTTCTAACGGTTGAATAGTGCACGAGGTTTCTCACAAATTTTTCTGGTTGACGAGATTGCAGCTAGTGAAACCAGCATAACACATGCTCAGTCTGGTCCCGATTGTCTGCTTACCAGTTATCGCTCAAAGGTTATCTCTTCATCCAAGTGGGTAGGCTGCTATTTCACTCAACACTTTGACCTGCATTTACTCACCACCCGCCATCTCCCTAACCTTCGGAACTCCATCCAATGTCAACTCACTTGAACTAATTTATTACTTTGAAATCCATTCGCCAAAGTCTGAAAAAGTCTTGAACAACTCAAACCTTTCCTCAAAAACTTCAAAGAACAATCGCCACCTTGTTTAACCGCAAAGTTGAACAAGAACAACCACTGTCAACATATTTCGGACTGAAAAGCACAAATTTACATGAACAAGTGCGGAACACATTCTTCACACTTTCATCAACGAAACACCGAGCAACCCTTATTTTACATTCACATCTGAACCAAAGACATGTACCTCGACCATGCTCGTACATTTGCATTTATTCACATACCTTAAACACATAAGACTTATTACAATTTGGATTTGTGTGATTCAGATTCATATCAACCAACACCTCTACATTCATTTTCCCAGCAACAAAATTAAAATTATTAAAGAAAGTAAAAACCTTATTTTAATCACAGCGTCATCTTCTCAATCCTTCATCTTCTTCAACGCAAAGCTCCATCAACCGATTCAACGACGTCTTCCTCCGGCCCATAATCTCAACCGCCGGCGAAGTTCCCGAAGCCGGAGAACTATTCCCACTCCACGGTGACGAAGCATTCGCCAACGCTAAACATCCCTCACTCCAAGACCTACGAATCGGAAACGTAACCTTATTCTTTCCGCTACTACCCTCCGCCTTCCGCAAACATCCTCTGCTCTTCGATTTATGCAACGCGCATCCACAGTTCCGGTGGTACGGTCTTCGATCGATCCCGCAGTCGCATTCCGATAGGCATGAATCGAATATGAATTGCATTCCGCCTCCCGCCACTGCTGCTGACGGCGACATTTTTGGATTTTTCCGATGATCTCCGGCGATTAGAGATTTAAAGGTGCAATCTTTTTGGGGTGAGGTGAGAGAAAGAGCGTTTGGTTTGTTTAATTTGGGGATTTAGTGAAAATTAGGGTTTGAGTGATTTTTGGGTGATTTTGTATTTATATAAAAATTTGGAGGAAAAGTTAGGTAAAGTAGTTAGGGAGGAAAATTAAAAGAGGGTGGAGAAAATGGGTACAAGGGTACAGGTACTGTGCAGTCTACAGCTAATTGCAACGAATTGAAATCGTTATAATTTAATTAAAAAATTAATAATTATACTAAAACTTGAATTAAAAAATAATAAATCTGTTGTAAAACTATATAGTTTAACTTTTAATCTAAACTAAGTATTTTTGATTTACAGCAGGTGTAGACAATATAGGATCTTAGGAGAGGATAATTTTCTGTTTGTTTTAATTTTTTGAAACTGTTGTTTGGTGGCTAATATTTTTGGTGATTCATTGTGAAAGAGGTTAACCTAAATTTAAGGATTTGGAATTCAATGGCTTGTTTGAATTTATTGTTTAACAGTATTAATATCATTGAAATTAGCTAGAATTAATTCCAATTGGAATGATCTAGAATGTACTTAATTATAATGGCAAATTACCCTGATTAAGCATTACTATCCTTAGTTAATGAATATACACATGGGGTCTCATTGCCATGACAAGTGGTATAATAATAAAATGGGATGAGTAAGTAGATGATAAATAGAATCATTGATTAGTGTTTAGGTAGAAATATTAATTAATGAAAGGCACAGCCTTTTTTATTTTAATTAAATTTATTTTTGTAGTAAATGATCTATCATCTCATCAACTGCATGTTAATTATATTTTCATTATATTTTTTAAAAAAAATTATATTTTCATTAGAGTAAGTATCATATCAATTATCAAATATACTTATGCATGCAGATGCAGTGCAATTATACTGTTTTATTTAACTAATTTATCAAGATAAATTTAAGAATCAATAATATGAAATGGATGAGACAATTTAGTACAAATGTTTTATTGTTAATGTTATGTAAATAAGAATGTTAGCTAAAAAATGCTTAGGTGGCATTATAAATAGAGAACCATATACATATGTCACCCTCCAATGGGGTTATGTAAATAAGACTAGTTAGCTAAAATTATACATAACCATCTTCTCACTCATCAAATTTGCTACCCATATCCTTCTTCTCTATAATTTTCCTTCCACATTATACATATCTTCAACCACATTCTTATTCATTATACATAACCCCATTGGAACACAAACCAATTTTCATCCTTCAAATTATACATAACTATTATTATAATATATTTTACATAAAAATTTTAGCTAGCACCATTGGGATGCTCTAAGTCAGTATGATATCTCAAATAAAAATAAAAATTAAGCAGACGGATATGCTTTAAAACAAGCTTATTAATGACATGTACAAACTCATCTTAAGTACAACAATTAATAAGTTCGGTAAGATTTTTTGTCAACAACTCTACACGTGCTTTGTTAACACGTACAGATGGCTCATAAAAATCAGGAACAACAAATGCAGCACCGAAATAAAGATCTTCATAACACGTAGCCACATGTCCTAGTTTACAATCCCATTTTCACCTCTTGATTAATTCATAGCCATCATTTAGGTAATGTGCAGTTATAGACGTTAATTGCATTGGTTCATAGTGATGTAGAGTGTGCAAATGTGATTAATTAAATATGAATTTACGTTAATTAAACTGGAGGATAATATCTGGAGACAGCACATGATCTTGCTGTCAGGTAGGGTTGACAAGTGCAGCTTTTATTTGAATACAAATGTAAAATGTTCCTTTAATGATAGAGTATTAGGTGAGAGTTTGGCAGTTGGGTGCCAAATCGAGTCTCTCTAATTACAACACAGAGATCTAATCTGAATATGAATGACTATGAAATTAGGGGTGTCAATGAGCGGAGTGCTCGTGAGCCTGTTCGGGACCAAGTTCGGTCAAAACTCAACTAGATATTAAACGATTCAAGTTCAAGCATGATTTTCCAGCTCGATTATTAATTCCACAGTTTATATTTAACACAACAACATTTGGGCAACTGAGAAATGTTCTTGCACAAATAAATATTGGCATCTGGACTTGTTGAAGCCTCATTTAAATGGGCCAATTGAATTAAGTGCCTTAAGAACATAAGCCCATGAACACTCGGCCCAATAAGATGGCCCGTTTGCCATCTGCAGTCGCCAGAAACCGGCCTCCATTCAAAGGTCTATCTTACTATCTACTGCTAGTCCTGGGGAAGAGGTCAGTGATTCATTCATTGTTTCAATTTTTACGGTTTGCATGCACTGGGAGCTGACAACTTGGTAGTATTAGAAACAGAGTTGATTGTGGGAGGCTGGGAGCCCGGTCGCCTGGATACATATGTCGATATAAGTTGGTCTTGGATCAGTATGACGGCTGTCGGCATGATGAAACACCCACACGACCTGATTTAAGTATCATTTGACTAGTTCAATTTGAGTACAGTTTGTTTGTTAGGTAGTTGATAATGTTTATTTACAAGTATGGGTATACATTTTCAAGTAATTTTTATACTCGATTCACGGTAGGACCAATTGCACGATCCCAATAATTAATCTCCTAAATGAACACTTCAAAGATAGCTTAAAAACTTAATGACCCCAAACAGTCTTGAGGGCATTGTAGGACCATTTGTCCCAATCCTACAGTCTGACAGTTACCCATGTTGCTCAATAATGTTCTCAAAATGAGCTTGATCACACGGCTTGCCACATGCCACTTGTCGACAGCCGACTTAAGATTCCCCTCTTATTTTAATAATGTCAGAATTAATTACTAATTAACAAAAATAATTCGGCTAAATAAGTCCACTAAAATCCATAGAAAAAGTCTACAAAATCCAATTTTGAACGCATTTAATTGCCATTTTGAAAAAACCGCAGTGAATCTATTTACAAATTTTTTCACTTGTCAGTGTTGTAAGCAATTATTTGGGACCCACGCGGAGAATTTATTAGTATTTAGGAATTTAATTTCCAGAGCTAAGAAAGATCAGAGGGACCCACGCGGAGAATTTATTATTTACAAAAATGAGATAAAATGTTAAAAAGAGTGAAATTATCATCTAAAACGTAAGTTTCAAAAATCCCAAAACGCGGAAAAAACAACAATAAGACGACGACGACGTGGACAACGCATCACACCACGCCGGAGACTTATCTAATCGAAATCGACATCGTCGTCGTCCGTCGAGCTGCTGCCTGGTCTCGGAGTAGCCACGACGGCGTTTTGGATAGATCAATCGATCGTTGAGATAGAGAGCTGAGATATGGCGACGGAGGAGGCGTCGAAGCACAGGAGGAGCGTATCGGATGGGAGTGGTGTGGATAATAAGAAGGAAAATGAGAGAAGGATTTTTGAGTATTTTGGTTGGGTTTATCATTTGGGAGTGAATTCGATTGGGCATGAGTATTGCCATCTTCGATTTTTGTTCATTCGTGGAAAGTATGTTGAGATGTACAAGCGCGATCCTCATCAATTTCCTGGAATTGTGAGCTTATTTTGTTATCTGTTGTTGAAGCTGTGTTTTGATTGTTGGAATTTCTGGTTTTTTGTCATAGGAATTTATTTAGGGTTTTGAGTTGAGAAGTGTGTTTTTATTGGATGCAGAAACCGATTAGAAGAGGAGTGGTTGGGAACACGCTAATGGTGGAGGAGCTAGGGCGGAGGAAACTTAACAATGGGGTAATGTTTATGTATTTGTTTTGAGTTTTGGTTTTATTTGATGAGTGGATTGGTGGCGGTGATTGAGGAAGTGGATTTGTTTTTGGGCAGGATTTGTATGTGCTAAGGTTTTATAGTAGACTTGATGAGTCTAAGAAAGGAGAGGTAATTAATGTTAATCTATTTTAGATTCTCACTATAATCATATTTTGTCTAGGCTCAGTTAAGTATCAGTTTGTTTCACTGGTAGATAGCATGTGCTACAGCTGGTGAAGCTAGGAAGTGGCTGGAAGCGTTTGATCAAGCCAAACAGCAGGTTAGCGTTCTAGTAATGCAGTGCTTTGCATCTCTGCATCACTGCTCATTCCCTTTTTTGTTAGTTAGCTATGTAAATGTAGCTACTTCGTATGTTCTTCAAGCCCATATACATTTTAAAGCCGCTAAACATGTAATGTGCTCGCAAATTTGCTCACACAGGCAGAGTATGAGCTTTTAAGAGGAAAAAGTGCAAGACACAAATTGAGCACCGAGGATGAGTATGATTATTACTTTTATTTTAATTGTTCTCTCTTCATTTCTTAATGTGTCCCTTTTAGTATAATGTGTTTTAGAAGAATAAATCCTGAGCACTTTTGCCATATCACTTGTTAACAGCCTCATTCGCTCCATATCGTATACAAAAAGGAGCTTTGACTTAGTTTCCCTGATATTTGTTTCTGAGCAATTTCAATAACTTTTGTGAAAGTAAACAAACATAGTTCAAATGAGATAAATTTGTTTAATAATGAGAGGTGCGAAGTTGGGTTTGCAATTGAATGCTGGTTAAATATATCCGTGGTTTATGTTTTTTTAGTACTCAAGCTTTTAATCTCTAAAGGCCATATCTAATACTTAATGTGTTTGCTTGAAGGATTAATCTTGAAGGACATCGTCATAGGATGAGGAGATACGCTCACAGTATAAAAAAACTTATTAGAATCGGGCAAGGTGAGATGAGTTACAAATTTTTGTAGGCCTGTTTCTCTAATGAAGATTAATATTGGATTGTGGCTCAAGTTCCACTACATTTTAAGTAATAAATTCATTATTTTAGCAGGTCCAGAGTCACTACTGCGGAAATCCTCAAACCTAGGTGCTAAAGCTAGACAAGATGGTTTCTTTGAAGGTGATGATGGAGACGCACTTGACGCACATGTATGGAAATGTGTACGAGCCATAAATGGTACTTCAAACTCTGCTTTTTTTCAGCCAATTAATCTTCCTACTCACTACTCAGTTATGCTCCCTCTAGTTTCAAAGGTTATGCTTTGCGCAACATTAGATCATGTCTTATACTTTGACAAGTTTCTGATTTTAGTACATCCACCACTAAAACACATATTGTTACCTTCATGAAATTTAGCAATGTAAATTTAATGGAATTATATTCTTTATTCTTTGTTGCGTCATGAGATCTCTATGAATATTATATATTTACCATTCCATGCCATCTTACATGAATCATATAAATGGTGGCTTTCCAAATCCCATCATTCTTGTTGCGTCTCGAAACTGAACATCTTCCAATCATAATAACATCTTCTGTTTTATAATGTTCACTACATTTGTCTTTTCTTTGTATTTTACATTCCTCGTTGTCAGACACTAGCAGACCTTTTGGTTTGATAACCTTGTATTTTATTTCGTATGTTGTGGTCCTAGGCATAAGGATACTCGAGGATGTAGCTGATTCCAAGGTAAATTTTTAAATTTTGACGTTTGACCCTGCATTTTAACTGGTTATGTTGAAGTGACAAATTTTGACATCAAACATGTTTCATGCACAGGCCGGCAAAGGTGCCCTTGTTAAATCTGTCGGTGTTGTGGAAGCAAGCGCAGACGCTGTTTTTGAGGTGATTCTTAATTTGGATAAACACCAGAGATACGGGTAAGTTTATTCCACTGTTTAAGAATAAAGTAATTATTATTATGCTATCTCAAGTGCTGAATCTAGAGTTTGGACTCATACGTCCCACTAAATTTTATCTCCTAACTTATTTTTAGATTCAAGAAGCATACGTGTTTATCATTTCCTCTTTTTATTTTTATATTCTGAGTTATACAGTTTTACGGAAGCTAAGGAATATACTTCATTATCATTTCAGGTGGGATATGCTGACAGGTGACCTAGAACTAGTGGATTCATTAGATGGTCATTATGATGTTGTTTATGGGACCTTCGATCCAAAATACCTTACCAGGTTAGTTTTCAATTGAAATCCATTCTTTTCATTTAGCAAACACTGTTAGAGGTCAAAGCCTATTAGTTAATGAGCAAAATTGACACTGGGTTTCCTTATATGAAAATGAGTTTGTTATGTTCCAATTTCATGGAAAAATATCTAATAATTTCCATAAATTTTTTGATACGTGTGAATAGATAATTTCAATCTGTCAAGTTCAAAGACTTGATGCTAGCAATTTTATTTACAAAAAATTGGTATCATAATAATAATTTTTCATCGGCCAATTAGTTGCATACCCAATCTGATCACAGTTTATTTACACAGTAAGGAACTCTATTACAATATAAACGGCAGGTTTGGTAACAAAGCTTACTTCTTTGATGTTTTAATTTTATCTGCTTGTGCAACCTATGAAAACAAAATTATCAAGTAGTTTGATCTGTATAAAGATATATGAAAAATCGCTATGCAGCAATTATTCTACATTTACACGTACATTTATCTTATATGTAAATCTGTTCTGGACATAATCTCTCAGACTAGGACTGAATGAGCATAACTGAGGAGTTTTGCTCTTAAGGTTAAGGATCTCAACTATTATTTAATTCACATAACTTTTCTAGTACTTGAACCTCCCATGCACCTCTATAAAATAGAAAGGGGAATATAAAGGGCCTTTTTGCATCTTTGAATCTCTTAACAAACTTCTCAAACATATTTTACTAGGCCAGTTGATCTAAATATCTCACGGCAAGAAACTGTTATTAGTAGGAAAGTTTAATACGATGAATTCACTTTAATATTTAATTATCTATCCAGCCATTTGATATATGTAACTTTCCGTAGTCTTAAATGATTTCATGATCCACAGATGGCAATCAAAGAGAGATTTTGTGTTCTCTAGACAATGGTTTTGTGGTCAAGACGGAACCTATAGTAAGTCTTCTTACTGAAATACAGAGTTTTGGATAGCATACATAATTAAATTGAGTAAAATGACTGCTGCTGACTAAGCCGGTCAAGGACAAATACCGCGTATCAGTCTGATTTTGGTTAATCTATAATATATCTTATTTAACTGTTGCTAAATCTTATTAAGCATTACTGTTATATGGAGTTTGGTTTATCTGAGTGATACTTCAGTTTATAAAAATAGTATACATATACAGATACATATATGAGTGACTTTTTTATCACCGTACATTGTCTTGCGATAGTCTTAATGGAAAGAAGATTTAATGTAACGAGTGAGTACAATACTAAAAAAGATTATGTTCCTACACATAAAAAAGAAATGCAAAATATATTAAAAAGTCTGATGATTTGAGGGTTATGAACTTGTGTCTGGGTTACGTTCCAATCGAGTGGTTCATGGTTTTTGATATATCAAACTAGAACCTGGCCTTAATAGAAATTTCTGGTTCCAGTTTAGAACTGAAACATACTTAAACTGAATCAATCGGTACATGCAGGTTTATTCCAGTTTAGTTCCGCAGTTTTGTTCAATCCGTGGATGATGAACTTTACTTTATCAGAAATTATTCAGATATATCATATATGCTGGAATATTGAACTTACATTTCTAAAGATTGTGATTTCCGACTTATTTATTTTCCACGTGTGTGTGTAAATAGCCATATTGCAGCTGCCAGTTGTGCACAAAAAAAGACCACCAAAATCTGGCTACAAGCGTACCAAAATCAATCGTAAGCATTTAATTTTTTTATGTGTAGTGTAGACTGATTTCTTCATTCTTACTATAGAAACTAATTTCTGTATGAAATGACCTGTCCCGTTCTACATCCCTAATTATAACTTTCACACCAACTGAACTCATATTCTTTTGGTTTCACACCATTGATTTTTGTGTCATTTTAGCTTCAACCTGGGAAATCAAGAACTTGAACACATCTATGGGATCAACTGCACCAAAATGTCTTGTTTCTCAGACATTGGAGATCCGTTCAGTAAGCTGGTTCAGATGGAAGCAACAGCGATGCTCTAAGTTTGAGAAAACTATGTCTTTTGCATTACTTTGTCAAGTGTCAGGTTGAATAAAATGCTCTCTTATGTATTTATTCAAGTGCTCTAGCAACCATTACGCACAAGGCACTTTTGGCCCAAAATGAATCAGGTTTACCATTCCCCGGCTTTTTATCCTTAGGTTTGAAGGAATACATAGAAGCAAATCCAACTCTGGCATATGAGTCGCCTGCTACATTCATGCAATCAAAATTTTCAGAATTGTCCCTATCTAGCAGTGATTATGAGAATTCAGAAGTGCAAGATGAGTTCTATGATGCTATCGCAGGTGACTCGTCATCTTCTGATGAAGACAGCCCTGACCCTGATGATGAAAAGCAGGTCTTTCATTACTTTTTAGAAAAACTGATACGAAACAGCTTGTCTTTCCCACTTTCAATGTTCTTCCCAGTTTTATGCTGATTCTGCAACTTATTTAGGAAAAAAGAGTCAAGCTGAGAAATGTCTCTTGGGCCATTGCAAGCCTCGCATTGAAGAAACATTCAGGTTACTTTTCACTTGTGTATTGATTTGAATCTTAAAGCGCTGTAGAACTGTAGAAGGGGAAAAGAGTTGATTAATATGCATGAAAAATAGCTTTACCCTTCTATGAGAAAAAGTCAGTACATCGGTTAATCTTGATGTCATGGATATTGCATTTGTGAAGCTATTTTACTATGCCTAACTGAAAGTCAAAAGAGAGAATTTGAATTTCTTTATTAACTATTAATTGCTTGAACCCCTTCTTTTAAAAGCCAAAACTGGAGCTGTTTTGCAAACGCGAAGTTCTTATGATATAAATCCAAATTAAAAGACTAACTATTTTGAAATACGACTCAGCAGCTCCTGATGCTAATAGAGAATTAGATTCAACAATTCCTCCCGTAGTAATTGACCCGACTCAATTCAAGGGCTCCCTGCATCATGGGAAAGATGACAAAGATACAAACTGTTGGACTGCCCCAAGTGGTGATGGATTTATGATTAGAGGGAAGAACTACTTGAAAGATAATTCTAAGGTGATTTTTCCTTCTTTTTTAAGAAACTCTTTCTTGAATTTTATCTCTGAATGTTGGGAAAGGAACAATTGACACAGCGAATTAACGTTGCTTCAAATCAAAGTTCATTTTGCTTTGTTTAGAATTCTTATTATTCCTTCAGATTACGGGGGGCGATCCACTTCTCAAACTCATCGCTGTTGATTGGTTCAAAGGTGATTCTATCATGGACAAGGTTGCATTAAACCCACAATACCTTGTTCAGGTATGAGAAGGGGCAATATGTGGTTGATAAAATGATAAATGCGTACGTTAGAGTTCAGCTGCCATGCATGTCTTGGTGAATGTTCAGTTTTTTGTGAAACATGGTAATTCAGTTTTCTAAATTTGATACAATAGCAAATACACCCAAGTTGTGAGGCTAACTGATGAACATTAGAGTAATTCTACACCCCCTTCAAGCTAGTGCATGCAAATGAAATGGACAAGGCTTGTTATAGATAAACCCATAGGTCTCAAATATGCTTTTATCCTTCAGTCACCCAACCTTGTTGGTTTACTCATTTTCCTCTCTTATTTCAGTCGGATGCTGGGAAAAAACTGCCTTTTGTCTTGGTAATAAATCTCCAGGTATGCAATATTTTTTCCCATATGCTTATTGTGACAAACGTATCGGTCACCTTCTTAGTGAAAAAAATGTTCTAGAGCAACATCTTTAATAAGACTTGTACCTTGCAACATCACGTCAATTCCCATGTTTATCTTTTCCATGGCAGCTTGCATGTTTTCAAATAAGTCAATGAAATTTATGTTGCCTTTTCTTCTTCAGATTCCAGCAAATCCAAACTACAGTTTGGTTCTGTATTATGCTTCTGACAGACCAGTCAATAAGGACTCGGTACTGGGGAAATTTATTAATGGAACAGATATGTACCGTGATTCAAGGTTCAAGCTGATACCTAGCATTGTTCAGGTATGAGGTTGCAAGCAAGATCAAGATTCTGGTTCTTTCATTGTTGGATATGATCAAGTCTTATTACTCTTTTGAATCACAGGGATATTGGATGGTTAAGCGCGCTGTTGGAACAAGAGCATGTTTACTCGGGAAGGCAGTTACTTGCAATTACCTTAGACAAGATAACTTTCTGGAGGTATGTTAGTGTTCTGTAACTGTTGTTCTTCTTCACCATTGCAACACACATGTCTCCATATAGTTTTGGTTTATTGACACCTCCTCTATTATAGTTCCTAGCATAATGTAAGGTCGGTTTTTATTATGTGATGTTGCAGCTTTTCATTTCAGCTTGCCATCTGACCTGTGCTAATCCCACAGAAAGAATGCTGATAATGTAACTGTAACTGTCAACACATGAGCCTTTTTTTTAAGACAACCAATTTCCTCTGTAGATTGATGTGGATATCGGCTCATCATCCGTCGCAAAGAGTATCATCGGACTTGTTCTAGGATATGTCACTAGCTTAGTAGTGGATCTCGCTATTTTAGTGGAGGTAAATTTCAACTCTCCTGTTTCTCTTCATACCTTTTAAGAACATAATGCATTGCGAGAAAAACTGACAATAAAATATCCTGATTTTAGGCAAAGGAAGAACATGAATTGCCAGAATATATTCTTGGAACTGTTCGTTTAAGTAAAGTCATTCCTGACACAGCTACCCCATACGAGCGCTAAGATCTCAAAGCCTTGAAATTGTTGCTAAATACAACAAGTATCCATTGTCGACAATATTCACCCTCAGGCTCCTCGCAGAACCATCCTAATTCTTTGGAAACTCGCATTAGTGCTTGTAACTGATTGTATATGAGTGGTACAGTATGTATT
>QZGG01000738.1:0-47500 GCA_006409495.1 Sedum album
CACATCCAAAACAGCCGCTCGAGTAATGCAGTCAGGATTCTATTGGCCAACTATTTTTCAAGATGCTCATAAGAATGTTCAATCGTGCGATGCTTGCCAAACATCGGGGAACATCTCCAGAGAGATCAGATGCCTCTGAAGGGTATACTCGAAGTAGAAATTTTTGATGTTTGGGGAATTGATTTCATGGGACCTTTTCCTTCATCTTATGGAAACAAGTACATTCTAGTAGCGGTTGACTATGTGTCTAAGTGGATAGAAGCCATAGCCACACCCATATGCGATGCCAAGTCCGTAAAGAAATTATTCAAGAAGATCATTTTTCCTAGATATAGTGTACCTCGAACTATCATTAGTGACAGTGGAACACACTTTAAGGAGAAACAACTCGAGAAGATGCTTCGAAAACATGGAGTATATCACAAGATTTCGACACCTTACCACCCCCAAACCAGTGGTCAAGTAGAAGTTTCGAATAGAGAAATCAAAGCTATTTTAGAAAAGACTATTTCAGGGGCAAGGAAGGAATGGGCGTCGAAGCTAGATGACGCACTATGGGCTTATAGGACAGCCTACAAGACCCCTATTGGTATGTCTCCATACAAACTTATTTTCAGAAAAGCTTGTCACTTACCGGTAGAGATCGAGTACAAAGCCATGTGGGCTATAAAGAAGATGAATTTCGACTCTAGAGTTGCAGGAAAACACCGTATTCTTCAATTACATGAACTCGAGGAGATACGCCTAAACGCCTACGAAAGCGCGAAAGTCTATAAAGAGAAACAAAAAGGTGGCACGATAGGAAAATCATTGAGAAGAGATTCAAAGTAGGAGACGAAGTGCTACTCTACAACACTAGGCTGAGATTATTTCCTGGAAAATTACGTTCCAAGTGGTCCGGACCATTCAAGATATCTAAAGTTTTCGACGACGGACACGTGGAATTATTAAACAAGGAGGAAACACATTTAAGGTCAACGGACATAGACTGAAGATTTATCATGCTGTAGACCAATGCTATCTAGTGGAGCAATTCGATCTCTATGAGGTCGGATAACTAAGAAGTGGAGCATATACTCTCGAGAAGGGATCCTAGCAAAGGACTTCTCGAGTGTGTTTCTGTATATGAAGACACGGCTACGTCCTTGCCGGGACGTTAATCTAGGCCTGTAAGTATTTATTTTCCGCACTTTATTGCTTTCTAGATTAGGAAAAATGCAAGTGTGGGGTAGAATATTATTTGGGAAAATTCCGGGGATAAATTCTTTCACTCGATCGAGTAAACCACCAACTCGACCGAGTCACGTCACCCAAATTAATATAGATTAATTAAATGAAATTCTATTTCATTCGATCGAGTAAGATTTTTACTCGACCGAATTGAGTCGACCAAAAACATAAGTAAAATCATTTAAATAATTTAATCCCCCCTCATTTGATCGAGTAAAAATCTTACTCGACCGAATCACACCACCCAAAAACAAAATACAAAACACAAAATTAAAAAAAAATTAAATTTTTTTAAAAAAACTCTAACCTTTGGACCAACTTGACCTATTGGAAATTTTTCCAATTTAATTAGACCAGTTAAATTTGGTCCATTGGAAATTGGTCCAAATTAAAACTCTAGAAAACCCTAAAACACCACTCGACAACCTTCACTATACCAACCCTACTCGACCGCTTCACCTTCACTCTCAAAAATCAAAATCCCTAACCCACCGATTCACTCGACCGACCTCCAACCTCAATTCAACTCAACAATGTCAAATAGAAAAGGATCGAGCATAGGAATAACCAAGACCCTCGCAAGGAGATGGACGGTCTTCAACCCGTGCTCTCAACTTAGCTTTAGGAAGCCATTTCAAGAGCCACGGCTTACTCAACTCTTCTTTGGTTCGAGCAAGAAGGAAGTGGTAAGCTCCGTTGCACCTCACAAACCTACTATGATCGAGCTTGGAATTTATGAGATTGTTGACAACATATTTATCAATGCCGGCTTGATCGAGTGGGAGTATTTGATGGGACAACTGACACATCACAACCTTGTGGTCGAGTTCTTCTCAAGCTTTGAACCGATTTATAATGAGAATGAATGCGTGTCGTGGGAGTTTGAGATTAATACACAAGTTTTCAAGGAGGAGAAGGAGTATATGGACGGACAATGGTTCTCTCCCGGAGGTGTTATTCCATTTTGCACGGATGAGATGAGATTGGAAGTATGGAGGAAGCTAACCGGTATGCGCGAGTATGACCCTAATTGCTCACCTATGTGCCTAACGGATGGAGTATGGAAATACATCCATCGGATTATTTCAACAAACATCAACACTCGTGTTGACCAAGGTGCTCGAGTATCTCGGGAAGATTTGGATTTAATGTACTTCATGGAGCGAGGAGACTCCATTGATTGGTTTTATGTCTTCACCGAGCGTTTCAAGAAGATGATCAATCCCAAGGAAAAGAGCAAGGCACTCAGCTGCTCATCTTTGATCACTTGCCTCGCGGAACGTTCATATTTTTGGTTTAAAGGCAAAGGAGATTTTAGACCACTCGACACCAACCGTTTGGTCACGATGATGTTGATGGATAGGAGGAGTAAAGAGTGGGTCTGTGCTAAGGAGATGCCCAAGCGTGCTGACCGGAAAGGAAAAAAGAAAATGAACGAAGGAACGAGTTTCGATTGGGAAGAGTGCCTCTTTTTGTTGTTTATTTGTGTTTGTGTTTGAGAACTCATTGCCGTACCATTTGCGGTACTCTGTTATTTGTGACTTGAACTTGCACGTACATATTTTCTAATTGCCATTTACCCTTATGATCGCCAAGTTTTAAAGAGCGTAAAATGAAGCAAGAAGGACACTGCTTCACTCGACCGAATCTATGGATCATTCGGTCGAGTAAACACAACACTTAAACAACTCGACCCAAACTAGGAAAATCAGATTTTCACCAAAGCCCACTCGAGCACTCGGCCCAATCTTTCCTAAACAAAATATCTCGAGTAACCCTAATAAATTCTCAAAACTTCCATATATTAAATCTTTGATTAAATCTTTGATTTAATATTCCATTAATAGAAACCTTTGATATACTCATGGATTTATCACACTTTATTAGGTATATTCACCATTCAACTCGACCGAATCAAGATACTCGAGCAACATGTCTCAATCCAACCTACTATCCAAAAAGACCAATGCACCCTCCCAACAAAGAACTCAAGTTGAGTTTGTTCACACCTATGACCCATCCTACCCACCAAATTTTGACAACATAGACCATGCACGAACCTATGAACGATTAGCTGAAGATGTAAACCGACTCAAGCCTTTGGTGAGCTCGATAGCCCTTCATGACAAGACAATGCAAAACCTTGGCATAAGTGCCAAAGTTTTTGACATGTTCAGTCATGCTATAAGGAACTTGTCTATGAGTTGATTGCTTCATTTGAACCTGTTGAAGGAGATGGTTTCGCATTTGATTATGACGGATGGAAATTCAGAATTCAAGACTTGGACTTTTATTGGACTCGACAAGAAGCATATAGACATCTTGGATTTCCTGAAGGAGGACTTAGTCACTTGGCTACGGAACAACAAAGAATTCAGATTTGGAAAGACATTAGCCGCCAAGACTTCATCGGAGACTATCCTTCACCATCGTCTATTAAGAATCCCGTTTGGAAATACGTGCATCGTTTGATTGCTACAAATATAAATTGCCAACCCGAAACTGTTGATGTAGTTACCCGAGAGGACTTGAACATTATGTGGGCACTCGACCAAGATGAACCAATCAATTGGTTTGATGCGTTCACAACCATGTTCAAGGGTATGCAGCAGGCATACTACTCTTCACAGTACGTGGGATGTACTTCATTGATCACTAGCATAGCCATCGGTTGTCAATTTATTCTACCCGAGAGATACACTGAATTCCGTGAATTGGACTTTAACTTGTTAAGGAAATTAGCATTCCTCGCCAAACAACCCGCTAAGTTGGAATTTGCCTATAAGGAAGTAACAGAGGAAGAAGACCCCTCCGAGAACGCGCGCTCGGTTAGGAACTTCGATCATACGAACAAAGATAAGGGTAAGGAAAAAGCTACTTCGAGCAAAACACAGTCCTAGAAGCCTAAGATAAATAATTCGGGTATTGAGTGGTATGAGGTTCGTAGGGTGACTATCAAGGAATTTTGCAAGTCAAATGGAGAACCAATTGAGATCGAGTCGGATTAGTGATTAAACCTAAATTTCTTAATTCTTCTACAAATAATTATGTCTTTGTTTGGAAAACAAACTTAGAAATTCAATAAAGAAGAAATTTATCACTCACCAAATTTTAGGTTTACCAAAAATCAAATTAAAAATTAAAACACCTTGAAAAGAATAATAAAAACTTAATTAATTTCTGAATTTTGGTCGAGCCCACTCGACCAAGTAAGAAGGTCACTAGACCGAGTGAACCTGCACTTAACCGAAATTACACTCTTCAATTTGGTCGAGTCATCTGGTTCACTCGACCGAATCAAACTATTGGGCCTTATCACCTTAAACATTAAATAAACCTAGCCCAATTACACAAAAACTATTGGGCCATTTTCACTCAACCAAAATCTCACCTTTTCCAAATCCTACACAAATTCAAACACCAATGGAAAACCAAGAGCGGAGCAAAGTAGTTTTCAAGAGAAGGAAGTTGTCTAAAAAAAGAATTGAAGTCACTCGACCGGAAGAGAACCCTCATCCGGCCGCCTCGAGTGCAACCCGACCTATTGATGGTAACAACCCCTCTTTTGTTGAATCTACTCCCTATCCGTTCAATGCCCAATTTAGACTAGATTCGGAGATGAAACTAAGGGAAAAGAAGCTTAGGAATTTCAAAGTTCTTACTCCTTTATTTCTGGACATTGAATTTCTAGACAAAGTGGTGTTGATTTTTTATAAGATTGAGCCGAAGTTTAAGAACCATGGATTAGGATTTGTGTTTGGTGATGATCCGGGCGTGTACGAAAAGGTAGTGTGCGAGTTTATTTATTCACTTAAGACCAAATGGCGAGTGGTCGAGTTAAGAGGACAAAAGGTAGAAGTTGTGAAAGAATGGAAATTTCGTTTGGGAAACAAGGACTTTGTTCTCTCTAGTGATGATTTAAGAATTGCATTTGGTTTGGAGCATTGCAAACCATGTTAACCGATCACTAAGAATATGAGGAACATAGTTTGGAGAGAAATCACAAACGGTAGTATGGATTATAAGTCAGGTAGCACGGCTACAAAGATTAGAAGTTCGGAATGGAAATTTATACATCGTCTCATAGCTACTTGCCTATACCTTCGTAGTGATAAGGGAAGATTCGTGAACAAGGATGATTTGGATATAATGTGTTGTATTCACGAAAATCTTCCGTTTGATATGCTCACTTGCATCACTCGAACACTTGAAGAATGTCTCTTGAAGTCATTCAAAGGATTATATATTGGTGGAGGACATTTTGTTACCATGCTTGCTAAGCATGTAGGATTTTCACTCGACCCGAGAAAAGCATTACCGAAACAAGTACTAGGAGAGGTCGAGCTTCTAAGTCTTGGACTTGTTAGGAAGATAAAACTCAGCGGAGGAGATATTATTATCTTACCCGAAGACGAGGACAAAGATGATATTAGTCCCCACTCACCACCACTCGAGCAGCCTGATTTGCCACCCAAAACCAACTCATTTGATGAGCTTTTAAGGAACTCTAGAAATATGATTACATGGCAAAGGGACATCACTAGTTGGTATACCGACATGGCTATTTGGCAAGGAGAAATGATGAAGACGTTGTTCACTCACACCTCGTGTGAAGGATACCGATCACCACCTCGACCTACATTGCATCACTCGACTGAAGAAAACACTCAAGAAGATGAAGAATTCGTAGATGCAGAAGATAACGTAGGTGACAACTAACAAGCCCCTATCCACGAGTTTGATAATGAAACAACTTCCGAATCCTTAAAAACACCTGATGACAACAATCAAAACAATCCATAAAACCAACTTTCACTACTCAACCATAGATTGATCGAGTACTTGACATTCGCACTTGTTTGAACATTTTAACTAAATTATCTATCATGTTTTGCTTTGTTCGTTGTATAATGACAAATCTTTGTTAGCATTGCAAGAATCATACAAGTGCAGCGCATTGGAAAGTCAAGAGACGAAGAATAATATCAAGAACAAAACACTCGACTACCAGCTAAGTATCTCTACACCTTAATCTTAATTTATTTCTTAGGGACTAAGCAAATTTTTAAGTGTGGGGTGGGGAGTAGTATGCATACAAATTTTCATGATATATACATTGCATACTTTTCAAAATTTGCATACATCTTACTATTTAAATGAAAAACACTTTGAAAAATGTCAATTAAACATGCTAAACAAGATCGAGCACTTAGATTAAAAATGTTTGTTGAGAAACTCATGAATTGAAATTTTTTGAATTGAACGATTTTCATGGTAGAAAATTCATTTCTTGTGACTCAACATAAGAGCTTGCCTAATTTGATTTTTCTTAGAAATTTTTGATATAACACCTTGAGAAAAGCAAAGTTTTATCCAATTTCATAGAGGAAATTTTTGATCAAAACATGGATAATATTTCATAAAGCTATGGTATTGCCTTTAGGTGACTTAAGCATATCTCGTAATATATGGTGCATTTGTTGTAACACTCGAGTTAATATTTTGGCATCTAGTCAAGTCTTAAGTGTGGGGTTGTCCGATAAAGTCGAGAATTTCCAAGGGTTAGGAAAGAAAATAAAAATTTTCCCCCTTGAAAGTATCTGCTTTGACAAAACAAAAATAAGGCATTTGCCGAGGGTTAGGAAAGAAAATAAAATTTATTTCCCCCTTGAAAGTATCTGCTTTGATAAAAGAAAAAATAAGAAAATAAGTTGTTTCCCCACTTAAGTCCTTGATGTTGCCTAAATAATGTGGCGACTCGAGTGAAGCTATCGAGTGATAACCATTGAGAATCGCTTAAGGATGATCCTTGTACTTATGTACGTAGGCATGACATGCTTTTGAGAGAAAAATTCATGAAATATGTGGTAATCATCCGGAATTCCTCTACTCTTATGGATTACGACGTGTAGTCTAATTCTTGGGCAAGAATTCTTGACCTTGACCTTATGAACTAGCCCTTGCTAGCATAGGTGATTGGTTCGGTGAAACTCCTCTTGAAAATTATGTTCTACTTTGTGATTTTCGGTGTAAGTTGGAAATGAAGAGAAGATCAAATCAAGGTTAGTTTCTTATTGCTCGAGTTACGTTGAAATTTATGACTATCGTGATTTGAAGTGATTTTCAATGATTTCTCATGCCATGACTGATCAGCTATACTTTGAAGTGTTTTTGATTAAAGTGATTTGAAGTGATTTACAATCGTTTGAACATGTTTGCATTATCACTCGAGATGAGTGAGTAGTTTCCTTATGATGGGGATTTTGATGAATCCCTAATGCTTATGAATAACTAGAACATGATTATTTAATTTATATGAATCAATTCTTGTATGACTATTATGTGTGTTGAATCATACCCGAGCACTACGTCTAGGTGTCCTGACAAAACGTCTAGAAGAGTAGGTCGAGTAGTATTTTCTAGGGAAGGACCGAGAGGTGAACTTAGATTATTTTGGAATCAATACAACCATTATATCGAGTATATTAGCAAAGCAGGAGCAACGAGTATATTTGGTGCATGAATGTATTGATAAGCGTATTTGGACAGATTAGTGAAAACACCGGGAGGAATGAAGCTAGTCGAGTAGATGTTTACGTGCGAATCTAACACGGGAGTGAGGATTCGTATGCTAATGCTACTCAGTCTAAATTCAATAATATAAATCTAACACGGGAGTGAGGATTTATATTATCATATAACTATACGTTCTAGATTAAATTGTCATCAAGAAGGAAATTCATAACTATAATCTATATCTTGTTCGAGTGAAACCATAAGTATTAGCGGAGGATTCTCATCCTTGTCATAGTTTTTATATTTGATAAGTTTTTATATTTGATAATAAAACTTTTCTTTAAACATTGCCTTTAGAATAAACAACATTGCCTTAAGAATAAATAAAACATTTAAGAACTATTTTGAAAGCTAGTAATCGAAATTTAAAGTTTATAACTTAACTCCACTGTTCCCTTGTGTTCGACACTAGGTCACCCCTAGTTCTATAAATTCTTTTGAGTTGCGTGTTGGAATATTTATCGACTAAACTGCACATGTCAATCATAAACGGATGTCATACCATGAAGGGTTGTTGAATAAACCGCGCATGAATAGGAAGCGTTGCATAAAGGCCAAGCGCATGACCATGAATGGAGAAAGATGCGCTTCTTTTGGTTGGAAACCAGGTTGGGACTTGTGTAGTGTCGTTGCTAGCAAGGTCACAAAGCCGGGTGGTCTGAAATATGATCAAAGGTTGGATCTGGACGGACCTTTGGAACTGAACGAGCCAAGTCGCGCGCCAGCTGGTGTGCGAGTACACCATGGTTCAAGAGAAGCTCACGAGCGAGTGCAGACGCGCGCCACGACTCGCACGACATCATTAGATTCGAAATTTTTTATTCCAAACTTTTATTTTGATTTTGATGTCACTAACTCCCAGTTAAGCACTGATTCTAATTAAGCACTTGAATGTTTGCCATGCAGGAACAAAGCTGATAACAAAAAAGGGCAAAAATTTCAAGTGTGGGGGAGAACACTGGTGCGCCATAGTCTGCGCAAGGTACTGTCGAGCCAACGACGTTAAACAAAGGCACTTGTCGGGAGGTAACCCATCACGTTACTTTACACGTTTTAGTTGCATTAGGATTTTTGTTTTTTAGATAAACTTAGTTTTTTGCATGCATACAATTTCCTCCTTTACACTTTTCTGAAATGCGGGGACACGTTTTGTTTAAGTGTGGGGGGGGAAATTAGGTAGCTTAGTCTAATATCTTAGGGTTTAATAAAAGCGAGCTAGACATGCGTGAATAAACAACGTCAACATACCTCACAATCGTCAACATTTCAAGAAGAAGAAATGGATGGTGTCAATGTTTTAAATTTTATAAAAATATGATTTATATGGATAATAGGATCAGATAATGATCGATCACTTTCGTATGCTGCTTTAGTTCCTTTACACTACTTATATTCTAACATGTTTTAGTATAAGATTACACTTTTGGTGTAGTTTTGTATCTCAGGTTTAAAAGAAGAGTTAGAACAAAAGTGCTACAAGAAGGCTGAATCTCGGAGCAAACGACAACAAAGTTGACAAGAGCCAAAGACCAACTAGCGCTCGAGCAGTGTGGCGCGCCAGTCTTAGTTGCGCAGAGCAGAGAAAAGTGATGACGTCAGCAATCGGTGAAATATCCGGAGCGATGACATCACGCGCAAAGAATATTTCTAAGTCTGGAATATAGAAGATAAAGATATTTCCAAAGCTGAGTTTTAGAGATAAAGATATATTCTCTTGCCTAAATATTCGTGGAAACCCTAGGAGGCAAGAGTATAAATATGCAGCTGCCAAAACTCCAGACATGTACATAGAGGCGCAGATAGAGATTAGAGGTCAATTGAAGAAGGATCGCAGCACTGTCGGCGCAAGACTGTTACACGCACTGACGACGCGCGCACCAGGCTATAGTGTTTTTACTTGTTGTTTACATATAGATATTGAGATGAATTTGTTCAGCATGTCTAGCTAACTTGTTGAATTCAGTTTAGACTTTGACCTATGAATTATATGTTTTGAGGTTTTGTTCTTAATGCATGACCTGTTTAGTATTATTACTCCGAGCATACTGGCATGATAACTACTAGTTTAGATAGTTAGGCGAAGCCTTTACCCGCAGACCTAATTATAGCCTCTATATCTATCGTTAAACTATCAGAGGTACGTTACAGTGAATGATAGGAGTAGCACTAGAATAGTTAATCACTACCTTTACCGGATTCGTGGTTAATTAGACTAGGTTGGGTAGTAATATCATATAGACCTTTACCGGAATATATGTGTAAGTTATTAAGCCTTTACCGGACCTTAACTTGCATGAACAATCTGTCATTGATCCTTAGAAAAACCAGTGATAAACATAGAAGTTCATAGTGATAAGTCTAAGCTGAGCTCATCCCATATTTATAGTTTACACTCGTAGTTAATTCTGTGCGCCAGTGGTGTTCACGTTCCTGCTTCTTTCTTTTACTTGTTTTCACTCACAACCCAATCTTTAGTTTGTAGTTAAAAGGAGATTTCTCACCGTTCCCTGTGGATTCGACCCCAGCTTGCCAATACTATACTAGTAGGAGAGTCGGGACAAATTTACAGCAACCAACGACGTGCTCGTCAGATAACCACACTATCATTAGCTCAATTTCAATGAAATCATCCCATCAAAAAACTTTTTGAGATAACCACCTATCAATTTATAATTGTTAAATCTTGACACTTCATCGCCGGTTCCGGCGACTTTTGCCGGTAAACTGGTCGTTGACTAGGTTGACTATGCTTTAAATCTAATTTTCAATCCTAAAAAACTAATCGAACAACATCATGACTCAAAAATAAAATAATTAAAGAATAATGTTGAGAAGTGTTTTGATTTGTTGAGTTCTTAGTGATATATTAAGAGTTAATTACAGATGACCACCTATATAATAGAGCATATTCCACTCCACCATATTTATATTGTAATATTGCATTCAACCACCTGTATAACGGTTGCCGTTACAAAACAACCACCTATCACTGTTTCGTCAAAAATTATGTTAATATATTAACTTTTTAATACAATAATAATATTTTCATTACAATATACCACCAGTATAATAAATGAACTTTTCACTTCACAACCTCTATAATCGCCAGACGCGCCAGGGCGGAACGCTGATAACGTCTTTGCTCGCCTACACCCTGCCGAACTCGATGCACTCAGAAGAGAACTGCGCAGAGACCTAGAGTTCAGAGGGGATGCAGAACTGCCAAGACATGACAACCAGCTGAACAATAATGTGGGCGTACACGCGCCACCACCTGTCGCGCGACGCACCATTAAGGAGATGTCTGCTCCTCAAGCTGTTAACCAACCTGGTGCATCGTGTTGCCTCCCAATGGTCACTTCGAACTGAGGACTCAGCTTGTTCACTACATACCAAAGTTCCATGGTATGGCTAGTGAGAACCCAGTTAAGCACGTACGAGAGTTTGCGGCCATTTGTGAGAATATGAGGAATGGGAACGAGGACCCAGAGTTGCTGAAATTAAGAGCCTTTCCATTCTTGTTATGTGATTCAGCTAGGCAATGGTTGATGGGGCTAGCACCCGGTTCGATAAGGACGTGGCCCGAGTTGCAGGAACGGTTCTTGGACAAGTTCTACCCTGCGGCTAAGGATGGGGTTAAGCACCCGTGTTGCACATTAAGTGTTTGTTAAAATGCTTAAGTGTAATTAATTGAACCTAATCAATGATATATGCAATGAAAGTTGATATAGAGTTGATTAGATAGCCTTGCCTGAATAATCTACCTTGATCTTAACATGAAAGTGTAGGATTGATTTTGATGACTAGTTTACTTGACCTAGGTTATGGTAACTCTTCCAATAGATTGAAAGATTGAGGAAGAGTCCATTACCTGAGTGAGTGCCAACATATTGAAAGATTGAGGCCTCCATATAGATGAACCTCTTAGTCGTAAGGATGGAATAAAAGTTGAACTTAGGATTAATGTTCGTAAATAAACTAGTCTAATCAAATTCTATTCATTTAATGTTGCATCACCTTATATGCTATAGCCTAGGGTCCATAGATCCTTAATCCCTTTAGTTTGCATATTAATCTTCCAAAAATATTACAATCTCCTACAAATTCCCCCAACCTTTTATGTTAGGCAACTCTTAAGTAGTAAAGACTAGTCAATCAATTCTTACTCATCTCTAGGGATTCGACTCTAGGTCTCCTAGATATATAAATTTTGTTTGCCGTGTTAGGACTTAAAATCTCCACGATATACTACACGTCAAAATGGCGCCGTTGCCGGGGATGAGTTCTTAGGATTGTTAGCTAGTTTGCATTACTTTTGTTTGTCTAATTCACTCTAGTTTTCTTTTGTTTGTTTGCACTTATTGCTTGCTTAGCTATTTCTTGTATTGCCTTTAGTCGTTTATTCTTTCCTAAGCACTCTCTCGATTGTGTCAGGTGTGATGAATGACAACAAGAGCACAACAAAAGAGAGCCCAAGCCAAAGCATCGAGTTCATCAAACGACAATCCTACTCCCTTAACCGCCATTCCCGATACTAGACCTAATCTTCAACAAACCTTGCTAATGGATCATCAACAAAACAACCAAGCTAGACCACAAAGACACCCTATGATTGAACAAGGAGAGAGACCCGTAAGAACGTACATTGCTCCCAATATTGGTCACTATGGATCGCCAATATATATGCCCGAGGGGGAGGATAATGAGTTTGAAGTAAAATCTGCGTTGCTACATATGGTTGCTTCTTCACAATTTGATGGGTATGGAAACCCGCATTCTCACCTTGCACAATTTACGGAGCTATGTAGGACTTACAAAGTCCTGGGGATCAAACAAGAATATGTCTACATGAAGGTGTTTTCGTTTTCTCTAAGTGGCAAAGCTAAAGAATTGTTTATGAGCCATGAGCCGAACACATTTAGGACATGGGAGGATCTAGCCCAAGAGTTTTTAATGCAATTCTTCCCTCCCGCGAAGACAAAGAAAATTCGAGACAAGATAACTCAATTTACTCAAATGGATGATGAGACTTTCTATGAGGCTTTTGAGAGATTTAAGGAGCTACAAAGAGAATGCCCTCACCATGGATTCAACAAATGGCAATTACTTCAAAGTTTTTATGATGGAATGGATCAAGAAGCTAGGAACTTAATGGACCAAGCAAGTGGTGGAGGAATTATGGACCTTACCGCCACGGAAGGGTTCAAGATCATAGAAAAGCTTGCAAGGAATAGCCATCAATGGGGAGGAGATAGAAATCACTTGAAGAAGAAGGATAAGGAGCAATCCTCCAAGTCCGTAACTAAAGAAGATTTCAACTCTTTGGCTAAAACCGTGAATTCTCTAGCTCAAAGCCTCGGGAACTTTAATTGTGATGCGGTGGATTATGTCTTCAAGTGGCTAAAACAAGTACATTCTTGTTGCGGTGGATTATGTCTCCAAGTGGGTAGAAGCTCTAGCCTCCCCTAATTGTGATGCAAAGAATTTACAAAGGCTTTCCAAGAAGATCATATTTCCCAGATTTGGAGTGCCAAGAACTATTATAAGTGACAATGGAGCTCAATTTAGAGAAAAGAGCCTAGAGACAATGCTTAAGAAGTATGGAGTTTACCACAATCTTGCAACCCCTTATCATCCACAAACAAGTGGCCAAGTGGAAGTGTCAAATAGGGAGTTGAAGTCTATCTTGGAAAAGGTAGTGGGAAGCTCTAGGAAAGATTGGTCGTCTAAACTTGATGATACATTATGGGCGTATAGGACCGCCTTCAAGACGCCAATCGGGATGTCTCCTTATAGGCTTATATATGGAAAGCCTTGTCACTTACCCGTGGAGCTTGAGTATAAGGCGAGATGGGCCATCAAATGCCTTAACTTTGATTTCAAGAAAGCGGGGGAAAAGAGAATTCTCCAACTCCAAGAGCTAGAAGAGATAAGAAGGGATTCCTATGAGAGTGCTAAGCTATATAAAGAGAAGTCCAAAATGTGGCATGATAGCAAGATCTCTACGAAGAATTTCAAGGAAGGAGATAGAGTTCTCTTATTCAATTCGAGAATCAAGCTATTCCCGGGAAAGTTGAAGTCAAGATGGTCGGGACCATATGAGACTTTAAAGGTTTATAAAGATGGGCATGTAGAGCTCAAATCACCTAATGGGGATATCTTCAAGGTTAATGGTCACTGGCTTAAGCATTATTACGGGAATTTTAATGGTAATGAGCTAGCCAAGCTAAGGCTAGATGATTTGAAGTGAAGACTTATTTGCACCGCTTAGTGAGGGATCCTAGCAAAGGACTCACTAAGTGTGTTTCTTTAGAGTAAAGGCCTCGCCTACGTCTTAGCCAAGACGTTAAACTAGGCTAGTAAGTGTCGTGCTCCTATTCTTAATTTGCTTGAATGATTGATGGTTTGATTGAATGATTGTGCTTGCTATAGGTTGCTATAGATTTTGATTGTTTTTTGGTTTAAAGATCACTTAGCTTGCATGATTTTTGTGACATATGATTTGAGCTAAGTGTGTGGTAATATCTTGCCTAGGAGATAGAATTTTTAGATGTGCCTAGGACTTGAGTTTTCCATGAAATTTCACTTTAAGGCATAAGCTCCCTATTTCCGAAATCCTCCTAGGCCGAGCAAGTTACCCTTTAGCCGAGCGAACAAGGAATTTCAAGCCAAAAAAAAGCAGTTAAATTTGTTCTGGCCGAGCAGCCTGTTTCAGTCGGCCGAGCAGATTTCCTGATAAGAAAATAATAAAAGTCCAGAAATCTGCTCTCCCGGGTAATTTTCAGTCGGCCGAGCAGAGTATCATATTTTGATACCGAAACTATCAGTGGATTTTAATAGGGCCGATCAAATTCTTACTTGGGCCGAGTAGATTTCCTTAGTGAACCAGGTGAAAATATTCTAAGCATGGAAATCTCCTCGGCCGAGCACTTTACCCCTCTGCCCGAGCAAGGTATCAAAATTGATACCTAAAAAGTCAGTGAATTTTGGTCGGGCCGAACAGATTTATTCCTCTGCCGAGCAGATATCAAGGCTTAGAAAAATTCGAAAAGTGCAACTTAAGATCAGAAGATTTTGCTCGGTCCGAGGAAAATAGTGGTCGGCCGAGCAATATTGGGAACCCTTTACTCGACAGAAGAGGATTAAAGGAGGAGCATTTATACTCGCTCGGCCGAGCAACTACCAGGCAAGAAATTCTGCTCGGCCGACTAGAATTAATCACCTCTTCCCGAGGATTAAACAAGAAAACTAGTTTCACTCATCCTCTCCGATTTCGGCCTCCACCACCTCCAAACCCTACCTCACTCGATTCTCAACCAAATCTCGTGGTTTTTGTTGCAATATTTCCCAAACCTCACCCTCTACAAACCCATACCCAAAGCCCCATCAAAATCATACCAATTTCCAACTTTCCAATACTAAAACCCTAACACCACCACAATGCCTCCCAAAAGCAACAAGGGAAAAGAAAAGGTGATTTACTCCTCAAAGAGTAAGAAACCTTCTTCTAACAAGCCTCCAATGCCAAGGAGTGGTGGAATTGTGATTAGGGAACCTTCATCCAACCCACCACCACCACCACTAGCTCTCCCCAACACTACACCTATGGATATGAATTACCCAAATGAAGGACCCTTCAAGTTTGACAAGGTAGCTAAGGAAAGGTATGCATTGCTCAAGAGCTACAAGGTGAAGGCACCTCTTTACCCGTGCCTAGAGGAGATCAATACGCTTGCGGGTATGAATGAAACCTCTCTTAAAGATATCTTATCAAATTGTGGATTGAATTTCATAGTTTATGAGGATCCGGGTACATACCCGAGGTTAGTGTTGGAGTTTTTGTGTACATTTTGTGTAGAATGTGAAATGGTGGATGGAGAAAGTAATGTGGTTAGTTGGAGTTTCATGATGGGTGGTTATAGGTTTAATGTGGGTATTGTGGAGATAAGGGAGATGCTTGGGATTGTATTTAGAGATGATGAGGATGAAGTGAATAGGAGAGGTATCTATCCTTCCTTTACAAGAAGGGAAAGAGATGAGTTTTGGGCGGAGATAGCCGAGGGTAGGACTTCATTCGGTTCTTCGGAATCGTCTAATTTGATTAATAACCCGAGATGGAAAGTTATACATAGGATCATCTCCATGGCCATCTTTATAAGGAAGGATGGAGGTAGGATGGTTAGTAGGCCGGATTTGGATGCTATGATAGTGATGAGCAAGGGAGGACGCCTTGATTTAGTAGGCATTTTTACTCGGATGTTTGAGACATACCAAAGTGGTAAGTCCAAGAGTAAGGCTTTGGGTGGAGGAACGATCATCACTTTGCTCGCTTTGGATCTTGGGTTTAAATTCGACTTAGGTGCATGTTTGAAGAAGGAAGTACTTAATGTGAAGAGGATGATTACAATGCAAATGTTGAATGAGGACAAATCTTGTGTTGAAGGTCCTTATCGTGTGCATAGAACTTCAAACAAAAGAAGATTCGTTGAAGAAGAGCATGCCGAGGAAGCTAGGGAAAATCACCAACCTTCGCCCGCTAGGACCACAAATATGGAACAAGGAGAATCCTCTACACCTAGATATGCCACCTATGCCCAAATGGAAGAAATGATCAAGGAGTTGGAGCGAATGAGAGTGGAAAGAGAGCGTTCTAACGCTTATATTAATGAACTCGTGCAATGGGGGCACGAGACCTTCTCCTTGATCACCGCACACATGGGTTGCCAAGGGTATAGTCCACCACCGCACCCTCAAGGATTTTATAGGCCCGAGGTTCCCATATTCACCGCGGCAAATGAAGGAGGGGAAATGGAGAATGACATCACCATAGATGAGGTGATGGAGGAGATGAAGAGAACCGAGGCTCATGGGGGAGATCATGAGGAGCAAGATGAGGATACTAATGGAGAATGAAGACATTTCCTTGCTTGATCTCCTTTGCTAGGTCTTTATGTGTTTCATTTTCATGCTTGAACTTCATGTTTTATGAACTTTGTGTTTGAACTTTATGATGTGTTTGTTTATGATTCTCATTTCCATGATCACACACAATAGAATTTTGCACATTGTTCACTAGCTTAGATTAGCATGAATGAGCTCGTTTTTGACGTGCTAGGCCGAGTTCTTTTATAGGTAAAATTCTAAGTTGGCCGAGTAGAACTTAGGGCGCGAATTGGATTTGAATTTTGCCCTCCCGAGCAACTATTTGCCTTCTGCCGAGCAGACTTTCATTGGTTGATCAGTGAATTTTCCTCTGGCCGAGCAAAATACTCCTCTGGCCGAGCAAAAACCACTGAGCCTCAACTCTTCATCACGCATCCTCAACCTCTGCCGAGCAGATTCTAGTCGGCCGAGTAGCTCATCCCCATTCCCTGCATATTCATTCTGCTCGGCCGAGCAGTTCTAAAGAGCAAATTCTGCTCGGCCGACCTTCCCTCGGTTCTCTCAAGTGATTTTTCCTATATGACCAATTTTTCCTCATTCTTCACAACATCACTTCTCTCACTAAGCACCCTAAGCTACAAACCTCTTCACTCCACAACCTTACTCGCATCATCAACTCATCCAAAATCACTCCAATCCATCATCATCAATGGCTAGAAGATGGAATCCCTTTAGATCATCATCATCCTCTCGCATGCATGAGCAACCTCCCCTCCTCCTAACCAATTCGGATACCCCAAGCCTCATTCCATATCCATTTGGGGAGCCTCTTCAATTTGAAAGGAGAGAAGAGCAAAAGAGGTACATGATGTATGAAGATTTCAAGATACCGGGAACCCTCTTCCCCAAGGTTGATGAGATCGACTCTCTTCCACACATGCAAAGAGGTAAGATCCATGAATTGTTAGATCATTGTGGATTAGGATTCTTATTGAGGGAAGATTCGGGTACTTGCCCTAGAATGGTCAAGGAATTCATGTGTACATTTAGTGTCGAATGGGTTGATGGAGATATAGATGAAGGCATGGTAGATGGACGGCATAGGTATGTGATGGGATGGAACTTTAGATTAGGAGATAGATGGTGGAGACTTAGGGAGGATGAAGTAAGGGAAATCCTAGGTATGGAGGATAACCTTCCTAGTGACACAAGCAATGATGATTAGGAGATACCCCTCTAATCTCAGTTTTACGAAAAACCATCATTTTAAAAACTTATCATCAGAGTACTAGCAACTGCACTGTTCATGCTAGATCAGAGGCTCATATGATAATTTTATTCGTTGTAAGTATCTACTAGCTACATGGTGCTTCAATTTAATCTCGATGGAAGTCAATGAAGAAAATAATGTTAGAAAATGCAAAAGAAAACTCTTGTTTGCGAGTTTATAATTGAGATATTATAATTGAGATGGTGGTTTCTTATAATTGAGATATTATAATAGAGTCATTTTGTAATTATTTGTTAAAATAGTTGTTTTTTGCAAAACAAGAAATTATAATGGTGGTTTTTTTAAATTGTCTGAATTAAAGTTAAATACCCACGCGTCGTATGACGCGTGTTTTACAATTTCTAACGGAATTGTGACAATAGTGGTTTTTTGATAACGGCGCTATTATAATGAACTCATTTCGTAATTGGTTGTTAAAATGGTGGTTTATTGCAAAATAAGGTATTATAATAGTGGTTTACTGCAATTACCCCTACTACTTATATCACTAATAATCAATTTATTCTCCACAAGATATATCTTTGGTCAAATTTATTTTAAAATTAATGGTAACCAAATAAATTTTTAATCGATTAAATGAAGATATAAAATTTATAAATACCAAGTATAACACTAATGCGCATTTGCGCTAATTCAAGTATATTGCAGTTTTGTTGTGTGTAACCTTCATACCCAGAAAAAACTGACCAAGTCTTTTATCTTGAATTTACTATTAAATTACTAGAAGTCCCAGTTAGAACAAAATCATCAACATAAACTACAAATATAATCTGTTCACCATCTTTGTGCAACATAAACAGACTGTAGTCATGTATGTTATCCTAAAGTTAATTGTTGTTTGGGATAATCTCAAACAAAGTTATATCCATCAAAAATATCAATAAAATTTATAAATATTTCATTTTTGTTAAATAAAAATAAGTGAAAGGTTTTAGGAGAACATACATTTTTCCTCAAATAACTGTGTGGTTGATTGATGAGGAAAATCTTTCAACATAATTTCCATGAGAAATAAAATGGTAAGAATAAATATACAAATCAATACCACATAATTACTGAGCTTTAAGTATCAACGTAAAGTAAAGAAATAATTTTGTTGCAACTATTACTTTTATGTTTAAGAAATTGTTATGATATTTAAATTCTCAATCTTTAACTATAATTGTTAGGCAACAACAATTAACTTTTGCGTGTGATTGATAGAGCACTTTTGTATGCTACTTTAAGTCCTTTACACTGCTTAGATTCTAACATATTTCAGTATAAGATTACGCTTTTGGTGTAGTTTTGTATCTCAGGGTTAAAAGAAGAGTTAGAACAAAAGTGCAACAAAAAGGCTGAATCTCGGAGCAAAAGACAACAACATGACAACAAGAGCAAAAGACCACTAGCGCGCGAGCAGTATGGCGCGCGAGTGTGGGTCGCGCATAGCAGAGCAAAACAATGACGTCAGCAAACAGCGAAATATCCGGAGCGATGACGTCATCACGCGCAAAGAATATTTCTAAGTTCGGTTTTTGGAGATCAAATATTTCCAAAGCTGATTTTTAGATATAAAGATGATTTCCTACAGATATTCTTGCCTAAATATTCGTGGAAACCCTAGGAGGCAAGACTATAAATACAAAGCTTCATGGAGATCACACACATGCGCGCAGAAGGGACCGAACGGCTCAGAGTGGAATTCAAGCTTAGCCGTGCGCGCAAGCTGCCGACGCGAGCCAGACGACGCGTCACTCAGATTTGTTTTGTCATTATAGTTGTTCAATATTTATGTTTGAGATGTATACATTCAGTATGAGTAGCTAACTTACTGAATTTGGTTTGGATTCAGATCTATGAATGGCATGTTTTGAGATTTTGTTCTTAATTGCATGATATAATTAGGTTAGAGAATTAAGCGAAGCCTTGCACCGCAGACTTAGTTGTAGAATCTATTATCTATCGTTAAACCATCAGAAGTACGTGACTGTGAATGATAGGAGTGACACTAGAATAGTCGATAGCTACCTTGACCGGATTCGTGGTTGACTAGACTAGAATTGAATAATAATATCATACGGACCTTGACCGGAACGTATGTGTAGGTTATTAAGCTGTGATAGGACCTTAACCGGCGTGAACTTTATATCATGTATCTTTAGTAACCAATGATAAACATGGAAATTCATAGTGAAGAATCTGAACCGAGCTCATCTCTTGCATATCTATTTACTTCTTGCGTGACTGCTTTCTGATTGTGCGCCAGTTTCACTTGCGCGACAGTTTTCTTTCTTTTTTCTTGTTCACTCACAAACCCCAATTTTAGTTGTAGATCGGAAGTTAACTTCTCACCGTTCCCTGTGGATTCGACCCCAGCTTACCAAGACTATACTAGTAGGAGAGCCGGGACAAATTTGCAGCACTCAACGACGTGCTCGTCAAATTTTGGCGCCGTTGCCGGGGAAAGCGCTAGAGAAGTTTTCTTTTCTTTTCATATTTAGTAGTTATTTACTTTTTGTTTTTCTTTTACAAAAATCCAAAAAAAATTAGTTACGTTTAACGTAGCTGTTTTTTTTGCCTTTGCATGGAAGTTATCGGAGAAAATAGTGTGATCGGCAGACACATGGACAACACGCCAGACGCGCCAGGGCGCAACGCTGATAACGTCTTTGCTCGCCTACACCCTGCCGAACTCGATGCACTCAGAAGAGAACTACGCCGAGACCTAGAGTTCAGAGGGGATGCTGAACTGCCAAGACATGACAACCAGCTGAACAATAATGTGGACGTACGCGCGCAACCACCTGTCGCACGCGTACCACCTGTGGCGCGACGCACCATTAAGGAGATGTCTGCTCCTCAAGCTGTTAACCATCCCTGGTGCATCGTGCTGCCTCCTGATGGTCACTTCGAACTGAGGACTCAGCTTGTTCACTACATACCAAAGTTCCATGGTATGGCTAGTGAGAACCAAGTTAAGCACTGATGGAGCGTATTTATACGATCCATCATTGTCTTATTTCCATCTATTTTTATATGTTTTGTTTGTGAAATATTACCTTTTCGTAATGTTTTGCATTTCAGGCATATTATGACTGCAAGAGAGCTTTTACACGCTAATGGAGCATTTTAGGCGAATTCGGATCAAGAAGATAAAGAAAGGAGCTGTATGACATCATGCTGACGTCAGACATGGACGCTGAAGAGATTACTTCCGCGGACGCTGAAGGAATTAATTAAATCCTTAAGGGTCCGCGGGAAATATTCATTAAGGGTACGCTGATCTGTCTGGCCCGGCCCAAATTCTGAAATTCAGCATCTTTTATATTAGGGTTTCACACCTAATACCAAAGGAGGAGGAGAACGGCGGACGGCAGAGGCTGGACGGCCACCAACATAGTTTTCTTCTTCAAACTCAATTTTACATTCATGTTTTGTAGTAGTAGCTAATTCCCAGTTTGGGGAATTTAGTTGCAACTTTGTATGAGTCCATTGAATAGCATGTTTTAATTTAGTGAATTCTGTTCTTGTTATGTATTGCATGCTTTGTTATTTACTTGACCTAGCCTAGCGGTGAAATTAGGTTTATATCAATTGCATGATACTTAATTGGATTGTCATAGTAGTAAAGCCTAGCGGTGGATCTATTGTGGTAGTTTAATTAGGTAATTGTTACATCTTCTTGAGACTCTAGCGGGTAATAGAGGATAGAACTATAATTAGGTAACAACCCTAGCGGGACTATCTGATTAGAACAATTATAATTCATTAGTTTGAAACTTGTCTGGTCTGTGATTACTGGTTGCAATGAGATTCCCTGAACTGTATTTTCTTTTATTAGTACTTTTAGTTGTAGTTTACAAACCAATCCTCAAAACCCCTGATAGGAGTAGGATTAGCTGTAGTATAACTCTTAGACTAGATTACTTTCCCTTGGGTTCGACCCTGCTTACTACTATACTAGTATTGAGTAGGAATATAAATTTAGATTTGCAGTGCACAACGACGCGCTGTCAAATTTTGGCGCCGTTGCCGGGGAAAGCAACTTTAGTTTAAGAGTTTTAGTTAAATTAGTTTTTTTTCCAGTTTTTTATTTATCATAAAAATAAAAAAAATTGATCTTTTCTCATGGATTATGCAGATGAATATCATAGACATCCATACTTGCCGTGTGATCCATATCCACCATGTTATGTGCCTCAGGAACAACAGTATCAGTATCCACCCTACCAGCAGTATCCAGAATATCAGGCTCAACAATATCAAGGACAACAACAGCAGTTTCAAGGAAGCACAACTCAGATGACCAATGATATTAGAGCGATAAAAGAGATGTTGCGGTATTTGGCTGCCAACTCATGCAAATTTTGTGGTAATATTGGTCACCAAACAGATGAGTGTCCCACACTTTATGAAGATCAAACAGATGATGCATATGCAATGGGAGGATACCAGGATTACAGTAACACATATGAACCTAGGCCGCAGTGGACTGAGCAATATAGTGATGATTGGGATTATCAACCTCCACCGTATCAGCCACCATTCCAGCAACAGAATGTATTTCCGGCCAACAACGCAAGCTCAAACGAAACACTAGAGGATATGGTGAGGGAATTGGCTGCAAACCAGCAGGCATTTCAGATTGATATAAACAAGAGATTGACCCAAATGGCCACTGCAATTTCTGAGCTCCAGAATGAGAGACAACAGCTCCGTTCACAAATAATTTTGGATCCCAAGAGTAGTGAGAATGTTGTGAGTTTCAGCAGTGAAGACGAGTCAGAAGAGAGTTCAAAGAGCGAAAGTTTGGATCCACACTCAGCAAGGACCGCGGACGTTGAGGGTATTATTTCCGCGGACGGTACATCAATTCTTGGAATGGCAGTAGGGTCCGCGGTATTAAATTGTGAAGGGTCCGCGGTAAGCGCTAAACAGAAATTCGAAACCCTGTTTTCTGATCCTTTTTGTCTGATTCCTTTGCAGATCCATGAAGCTCGAAAAAGAAAGGAATTGAAAAATCAAGGAGACCTGGGACCGTTCCCAATCAGTTGTGGGACTCTGAAAGATAAACCACCAGATCATAAAGGTAAATATGATTTAAATTTTTATAACACTGACCGGTGTGATACAGGTGACGAATGGGACATCAAGGCAAAACCACCCGACCTACGAGTAGCAATGCATAGACAACAAGATGGTTTGGGAAGATGTAGGCCGGTGCCTACTAGAAAGTTTGATCTCACACATCCATGGGCACCGAATATTTGAGATCACTAGGGGAGTTCCTATTTTCCCTATCTCATCTTTTATCTTTATTTTATTAGTGTGTGTCCCCTTCTTCATTCTTGTTGTATGTTGTGCCGTGAGGACACGGCATATTTCAAGTGTGGGGGAGGGAAATCGAGTCAGTTTAGAGTCGTTGTTTTTATTTTTTTTATGAGTCGAAGAGGAGAGCTGTCATTATATGCTGTGATGAAATGCTGATCTATATGAGTGATGTTCTGTTCTATGAGTTTTTGATATATCTGCGTGCATGAAATTTGATATTTTGTGATACTTGTGCTTGATGATTTGAATGCTTTTTAGTTGAGATATCTGATGATGTAGAGTTGATAGAAAATGTCCTAGAGGGATTTGACATTTATTCTGATATTTGCATGAATAATTGCGCTAAATGTTGAGTTGATTTTGTGGCGTTCCGAAAGTGTTGAAAAGATTATCTAATCTCTTGTCTGAGTAACCGGGAAAAGAGATGAGTGACCCTCATCTTGACTCGCGTACAAAGGACAAGATGAGAAGTGAAATCTATATGTGGTAGTTCATTGGCAACGAATGTTTTTTGTTTTATATTGGTTATTGACTAGTGCCGGGGGTTAGGAAGAAAACCAAGACACTTCCCACTTGAGCACTTGCTTTAACCAATGGCACAAGCCAAAATAAGGCAAGCCATCAAAAAAAATCAGAAATTCAGCAAAAAGGGAAAAAAATGAATAAAAGTTTGTTGTTGCCAATGAATTTATCTAATAGTATGTTTTGGATGCCATAATTAAAAACTCAACTGTTAGTGTGATTTGGATTGTGAATTGAAGAATGAAGTTAGGAATCTAAAAAGGGCTATCTCTACATTATTCATTGATGTCTTGACTCGAGTATTCTATATTGTTGAGTACAGATTGAGCATTATTGATGATGATTGTATGCAGATGTTGATGAGATGATTAGATAGAATATCACGAGTTGGATTGCCATATAGTCACAGTATACTTTGATTGATACGAATCTGCAGTCTAGACTTTTACTTGTTCGAGACGAACAAGGATAAGTGTGGGGGAGTTTGATGGAGCGTATTTATACGATCCATCATTGTCTTATTTCCATCTATTTTTATATGTTTTGTTTGTGAAATATTACCTTTTCGTAATGTTTTGCATTTCAGGCATATTATGACTGCAAGAGAGCTTTTACACGCTAATGGAGCATTTTAGGCGAATTCGGATCAAGAAGATAAAGAAAGGAGTTGTATGACATCATGCTGACGTCAGACATGGACGCTGAAGAGATTACTTCCGCGGACGCTGAAGGAATTAATTAAATCCTTAAGGGTCTGCGGGAAATATTCATTAAGGGTCGCGGATCTGTCTGGCCCGCCCAATTCGAATCAGCATCTTTTATATTAGGGTTTAACCTAATTCAAAGAGGAGGAGAATGGCGGACGGCAGAGGCTGGACGGCCACCAACATAGTTTTCTTCTTCAAACTCAATTTTAGATTCATGTTTTGTAGTAGTAGCTAATTCCCAGTTTGGGGAATTTAGTTGCAACTTTGTATGAGTCCATTGAATAGCATGTTTTAATTTAGTGAATTCTGTTCTTGTTATGTATTACATGCTTTGTTATTTACTTGATCTAGCCTAGCGGTGAAATTAGGTTTATATCAATTGCATGATACTTAATTGGATTGTCATAGTAGTAAAGCCTAGCGGTGGATCTATTGTGGTAGTTTAACTAGGTAATTGTTACATCTTCTTGAGACTCTAGCGGGTAATAGAGGATAGAACTAGAATTAGGTAACAACCCTAGCGGGACTATCTGATTAGAACAATTATAATTCATTAGTTTGAAACTTGTCTGGTCTGTGATTACTGGTTGCAATGAGATTCCCTGAACTGTATTTTCTTTTATTAGTACTTTTAGTTGTAGTTTACAAACCAATCCTCAAAACCCCTGATAGGAGTAGGATTAGCTGTAGTATAACTCTTAGACTAGATTTGCAGTGCACAACGACGCGCTGTCAAGCACGTACGAGAGTTCGCGGCCATTTGTGAGAATATGAGGAATGGGAACGAGGACCCAGAGTTGCTGAAATTAAAAGCCTTTCCATTCTCGTTATGTGATTCAGCTAGGCAATGGTTGATGGGGCTAGCACCCGGTTCGATAAGGACGTGGCCCGAGTTGCAGGAACGGTTCTTGGACAAGTTCTACCTTGCGGCTAAGGTGTCACTACTCAGAAGAGAGCTAGCCGCGCCAAAGCAGCTGCATGGAGAGTCGTTATCTGAGTACTATGAGCGTTTCAAGGAATTAGAGACAAACTGCTACAACCATGGACTCCCGCAACACGTACTGATAGAGAACTTCCTCAATGGATTAACTGAGATGGAACTCAAGTTGTTGAATGCTTGCGCAGGAGGCAACGTGAGGAATATGTATCCAGAGGATGTTTGGAAGTTGATTGAGGATACTGCGGACCAAGTCAGATATCAAGTATCAGTAGAGAACAACCGCGCCAGAGCATTGCATCAAGTGGACGTTACTGGAGAAATCAAGGAATTAAAGGATATGATGCAGAAACTGATGATGAAACAGAGCGCCGATACTAGACCATGCAAATTCTGTCACGCCACAGACCATCTGACAGACGTATGCCCCTCCCTATTCGAAGAACACGCAGATGTTAATGCAGTAGGAGGATGGAATAATGGTCAGGCTAGGCAAGGACAGCCTAGATTTGGTTTAGCTGAGAACGGGTTTAGTTGGAAGAACGAGCAGAATTTCCAAAGACCGCGCGCTGACTGGCACGCGCAACCTAATGCACCTACTGGCGCACGACCTTATGCGCCAGCTGCTGCCTACAACCCGTCGCACAAACGCGCTGGAGGACCAGGGCAATACAACCAGCAGTTGAAGAAGTCATAAGAAGAAATTGTGGATCAGTTGGCAGAAACAGTAAGCAAGAACCAGGAGCAGAACGAGAAGCGTTTTACTCTAATTGAAAATCAGTTAACACAAATTTCTGAGATCACAAACAACAGGAAAGTAGCTAAGGCCAGAATGCAGAATGGTGTCAATGCGGTGCTACTGAGATCAGGCAAGGAGACGTTTGGTGCGCCAGAGACCACTCGCGCAAGGAAAAGCGCACACACACAGATTCCGGACTCAGCACCAGAGACAGAAGGCCAATCTAGCAGCAGCATACCACTTCCTTTCCCCACCCAGAGCAAAAAGCCAAAGCAAACCGAGTTAGATCAGGAGTTATATGACCTGTTCAGTAAGGTGGAAATCAACATTCCACTGATAAATGCACTTTAGCAAATTCCGCGGTACGCAAAGTTTTTAAAGGATCTATGCACGAACAAAAGGAGAAAGGGAGGACAGAGAGAGCAAGTGAAGCTAAACGCGAACGCCTCAGCCATCTTGCAACACAAGGTACCACCTAAATGCCAAGATCCAGGTACGTTAACTATACCATGTACAATCGGCAACTCTGTAGTAGATAATTGCATGGTAGACCTAGGTGCGTCTATAAATGTTCTACCCCACTCTCTATACACATCTCTCCGCATTGGACCACTTAAGCCCGCAGGGTTGACAATCCAACTAGCAGATAGGTCATGCAAACAACCAGTAGGCATGGTTGAAGATGTACTGGTAAGAGTAGGAGAATTGGTGTTCCCGTCAGACTTTTTCGTGTTAGAGATGGAAGGAAACGTCTCTGCTGACACTGCTCAAGTATTGCTTGACCGACCCTTTTTGATGACCGCACGAACAAGAATCGACGTATAGAAGGGAACGCTTTCAATGGAAGTTGATGGTGAGGTCATACACTTCAATATATTCAAAGGCATGCAGTTTCCACATGATGATTCCACGATAAACGCACTGGATATTATCGATGAAGCAGTGGAAGAGGAGCAGGCGCGCCAGCAAACTGGCGCACTAGTAGACGCGCACGGAGAAGAAGGGAACACCAAAGCTGAAGACATGAGGTATCTTATTTCTAGTACTGAATTATGTGTTGCTAATACGGCTGTCTCTCATAACATACAAGAACCAAAGATCGTACTGAAGCAACTCCTAGAGCACCTGAAGTATGTGTTTTTGGGCGATAATGAGACTAAGCCGGTGATTATAAAGAATCAGCTGGAACCTGCGCAAGAAGCGCGCCTGGTGGAAGTCTTGCGCAACAACAGGCACGCAATTGGATGGACATTGGATGACTTGCGCGGAATAAGTCCAGACGTATGCATGCATCGAATTCTGTTAGAAGATGGAGCTAAACCGTGCAGGGATGCCCAACGAAGACTTAACCCTATTATGATGGAGGTAGTACAGAAAGAGATCATTTAGCTGCTGGACGCTGGAATCATTTATCCTATCTCAGATAGTAAGTGGGTAAGTCCGATTCATGTTGTCCCAAAGAAAGGTGGGATCACCGTAGAGGAGAATGCAGCAGGATAACTGATGCCCAAGAGAATACAGACCGGTTGGCGCATGTGCATAGACTACCGAAAGCTGAACGCAGTGACGTGCAAGGACCACTTCCCCCTGCCGTTTATAGATCAGATGCTTGACCGATTGGCAGGAAAGCCGCATTACTGCTTCTTGGATGGATTTTCCGGATACAATCAGATTCCCATAGCTGCGGAGGACCAAGAAAAGACAACATTCACATGTCCCTTCGGTACGTTTGCTTTCCGGCGCATGTCTTTTGGATTATGTAACGCGGCAGGTACTTTTCAAAGGTTAGTGATGAGTATTTTCTCAGATATGTTAGGTTCATGCATTGAGGTATTTATGGACGATTTTACTGTACATGGTGACACGTTTGATGCATGTTTAGATAATTTAGATAAGGTCTTGAAACGCTGCACGTCTAATAACCTAGTTCTGAATTACGAAAAGTGACACTTCATGGTCACACATGGAGTGGTGCTCGGCCATATTGTCTCAAGGGAAGGGCTAAAGGTAGATAAAGCTAAAATTGACCTTATTGCTAGTTTGCCGTACCCTACTAATGTTAGAGAAATCAAATCTTTTTTGGGGCACGCGGGATTTTATAGACGTTTCATTCAAGAGTTTTCTAAGGGTTAATTACGAAAAAACCACCCTCATAATAGGCCATATTCCACGCCACCACCCTTATATTGTAATATTACATTCGACCACCCGTATAACATTTGACGTTCCCAAAGAACCACCTATCACTGTTCCGTCAAATTTTCCGTTAAATATATTAAATTTTTAATATAATAATAGTATTTTTATTACAATACACCACCTCTATAATAAATATGTGTCCACTTCACCACCTTTATAATCAATTTGATTTCCATTTAACCACCTCTTCGTTAACTGCTGTTAACTGAGGTGGTTCTTTGGAAACGTTAGTAATTATAAAGGTGGTCGAATGTAATATTACAATATAGAGGTGGTGGCGTGGAATATGGCCTATTATGCGAGTGGTCATCTGTAATTAACCCTTTTTCTATATTATCAACTCCCTTGTCTAACCTCTTGCAAAAGGATGTGGTGTTTAATTTCACAGATGCCTGTCGCGCAACGTTCGACGCACTGACTAGCGCGCCAGTACTACAGGCGCCAGACTGGAACCTACCATTCGAATTGATGTGTGACGCAAGCGACTATGTTGTTGGCGTAGTACTTGGTCAGCGCAAAGACAAGAAACCGCACGCCATCTATTACGCATCCCGTACATTGGATCCCGCGCAGCGGAATTACACGACCACTGAGAAGGAACTGCTGGCCATTGTTTTTGCCCTAGAAAAATTCCGTGCATATATTCTAGGGACCAAAGTCATCATATTCACAGACCATGCGGCTCTAAGGTATTTAATGTCCAAGAAGGAAACTAAGCCGAGACTTATGCGTTGGTTGTTGCTTTTGCAGGAATTCGACATAGAAATCAAGGACAAGAAGGGCTCGGACAAAACGCTAGCAGATCACTTGAGTCGCATAGACAAGGAAGAGGATCAAGGAATCATCACGGAGACCTTCCCAGATGAGCACATAATGACACTACAGGGTAAGGTACCATGGTATGCTCACATTGTGAACTACCTGGTCACGGGTACGTTTCCCCCAGCTTTTAAGAAGTCGATGGACCGGACCGTTCACCATCACAAAGATCTTTGCTCACGGTGCCGTTGAACTCGAAGATGAGAATGATCATCATCGCTTCAAGGTGAACGGACAGCGTATAAAGCAATATCTTTCTGGCCCAATTCCACCAGCACAAGAGTACGATCTTTTGACACCGGGAGAGCAAGAGGGACCTGTCCCAGACCCAGCAGACGCGCGCACCGCAACCCGCGCACGCAAGAAGTCGCGCAATAGGACCCGCGCATCGACTCAATCGAACATTGGAGAAACACCACGGCATTGACCAAACAAGGTACTGTCGAGCCAGCGACGTTAAACCACGGCACTACCGAGAGGTAACCCGTCATTACTATTACCTTCTTTACTACTTGCGCATAACGTGAGGACACGTTTTTGTTTAAGTGTGGGGGGGTAGTAGTACATTTATCTTAGGAGTAGTTTAGGTTAAATTTTTCGTTTTTTTAGTTTAGATAAACTGAATGTGACATCTCATAAGGTAATTGCGCGCGAGTTACACTAGCGTGCGCAACCTGTGTGCGTTACTCGCGCACCTGTGGTAATTTGTGCAAAGATGACATATTCTGATTTTTGTTAATTTTTCGAATTTTGTGTATCTCTTGAGTGGAATAAAGAGGGATGTGGAGTTGATAGAAACGTCCTAGAAAAGCAGTCGATCGGACGATTCTTGAGGAGCGGTTGTATGGTTATGAGTATTCGTGGAGGTTGGTACTTCGTGGTCAAAGGAAAAGAGCAAGCTCAGTCACCCAGATGCCGAAGGCGAAACCCTAATGGCGTGACGAGACGGGAAAATAGACCGTCTTCGCTGAAGTTAGTCGCTCAAGAAGGGGCGCGCGGTTGCAAACGCGTGGCCTGACTTGCGCTCGACCGGACAGACGCGAGAGCGGGGCGTGGTTCCATATCTGCTATCCGAAGGCCATGATTGGAAGCCGTTCTAGGGAAGAATTAATAACCGGATCAGATAGTATTCAGTTCAAAGTTAAAGCTCAAAAGGCCGAAACAATGAAAAGAAGAAATCGTGCAACAAAGTAAGTAACAATCTGTTCGAGAACAAAAGTGGAGCGTCAAAGACGTAAACTCAGAAACTTTAAGACGCGTATCAATCACGTATAAGAGAAAGCGAATACGAATAACCATGCAATTGCAAATCAAGAAGAATTCGGTGACCGGTGCTTAAACAGGACTATCTCCCAATCATCCAAATTGGTATGCATTCCACAAAAGAGGTGACACAAGGTTTGAATTAATTACTTAAATCAGTTTTGTGTTGTATCGTCACAGTTGCGCAGGTTGTGAGGGTGGCGCAGACGTGTGGCGCAGTAAGTCCAACATTCACGCGTACATTACACAAGAGGTAAGGAAGCCGGATTGTTCAGGGACAAACAAGAGTAAGTGTGAGGGATTTGATAGAGCACTTTTGTATGCTACTTTAAGTCCTTTACACTGCTTAGATTCTAACATATTTCAGTATAAGATTACGCTTTTGGTGTAGTTTTGTATCTCAGGGTTAAAAGAAGAGTTAGAACAAAAGTGCAACAAAAAGGCTGAATCTCGCAGCAAAAGAAAACAACATGACATCAAGAGCAAAAGACCACTAGCGCGCGAGCAGTATGGCGCGCGAGTGTGGGTTGCGCACAGCAGAGCAAAACGATGACGTCAACAAACAGCGAATATCCTGAGCGATGATGTCATCACGCGCAAAGAATATTTCTAAGTTCGGTTTTTGGAGATCGAATATTTCCAAAGCTGATTTTTAGAGATAAAGATGATTTCCTACAGATATTCTTGCCTAAATATTCGTGGAAACCCTAGGAGGCAATACTATAAATACAAAGCTTCATGGAGATCGCACACATGCGCATAGAAGGGACTGAACGGCTTAGAGCGGAATTCAGGCTTAGCCGTGCGCGCAAGCTGCCGACGCGAGCCAGACGATGCGTCACTCATATTTGTTTTGTCATTATAGTTGTTCAATATTTATGTTTGAGATGTATACATTCAGTAAAATAGCTAACTTACTGAATTCGGTTTGGATTCAGATCTATGAATGACATGTTTTGAGGTTTTGTTCTTAATTGCAGATAAGTTTAGTATTATTATTCCAAGCTCAATTGCATGATAATTAGGTTAGACAATTAAGCGAAGCCTTGCACCACAGACTTAGTTGTAGAATCTATTATTATCGTTAAACTATCAGAAGTACGTGACAGTGAATGATAGGAGTGACACTAGAATAGTCGATAGCTACCTTGACTGGATTCGTGGTTGACTAGACTAGAATTGAATAATAATATCATACGGACCTTGATCGGAATGTATGTGTAGGTTATTAAGCTGTGACAGGACCTTAACCGGCGTGAACTTTATATCATGTATCTTTAGTGACCAATGATAAACATGGAAATTCAAAGTGAAGAATCTGAAACGAGCTCATCTCTTGCATATCTATTTACTTCTTGCGTGACTGCTTTCTGATTGTGCGCCAGTTTCACTTGTGCGACAGTTTTCTTTCTTTTTTCTTGTTCACTCACAAACCCCAATTTTAGTTGTAGATCGGAAGTTAACTTCTCACCGTTCCCTGTGGATTCAACCCCAGCTTATCAAGACTATACTAGTAGGAGAGCCGGGACAAATTTGCATCACTCAACGACGTGCTCGTCAGTGATGTATTTTTCTTAAAAAATCTATCCATAAACCTAGCGTTTTTTAAGCGCCATATAGCATTTTTTAAGCTGTCATATTATCGTATATTATCTATTCATATTTATATAATTATTATACTTTCATATATTAATTTACTTGTTTGAAGCACATAACTTATTCATATATGTATAAAAATACCAAAATTCGATTCCGTAGAATTTCATTTAATAATGCACTTACTTTTATTTTCATATAAATAATAAAATTTGCCTGAACCTAAACAGCCTAATTTTATTTTTCAACCATCAAATCAGATGTTTTATTTTTATTGATATGATGTATGTTAAATTAACTTAACTGATTTTAGTAAATAATAAATCTTATCTTTTTAGGATTTCAAACAACAAACTTTAGGGACTCATGACCGGTCGCTTTCAACTCCAACAATCAAGTAAGCTTGGTTGCAATACAAATTAGAAATCAATGTTTGAATATCAATCCAAAATTATCTTATTACTTGATTCTTAAGCGTGTAAATCCTGTTTCAACTCACAATTGTGCACAACTTTTACGTCTCTTGATGATAAATATTGTTTCTTGAGTTGCATCTTCTAATTTTTGATGCGTTGATTCTAAACACCACTGATGTGTACATAAAGTGAAATTTACGAATTATAGTTAATATTGAATTGCTGCATATATTGTAAGCATATTACATGTTTGATAAAATGTCTAAAAGAAATCTTGGTGTTCTTTTATCTTTTGAATAATGGTTGGAGTGAATGCAAGTTTTGTGTCCATATGTATACTTAGAAAAGTTGGTTTTCAAGTCAGCATGTTTTTTATTTCGATGATTATTATGTGTAAAGTGTCTAAATGTGAATTGTTGTATTGAGTCAAGTAAATTTTAGCCGATTAATTTGAAGAATTATATCTCTATGCTTCCTACCATTTATTGAGTAATATTTAATTTTAACTAATGTGGTTTTACTTTCGTTTTTGATTTGTAGATGTCTTCGGATCGTGGGTGGATGTATAAAAGATTAATCGTTAATGGAACTAGTCTGACACACGAATTCAGAATAAGAGTTGCTGAATTTTTAAAATTTGCATCAAAAGAAAGATCCATGGATTCAAGCAACATGATTAGATGTCCTTGTTGGAAGTGTAAGAACTTAGTTTGGAAAATTCTTGATGAAGTCAAATATGATCTATATTGACATGGATTTTTAGAGGGGTATCGTGTATGGAATATTTATTATGAAGAGTATGAAGACAGTGGCGGATCCAGAGCAAAAAATTTGGGGTCCGAATATAAATTTATTTTATAAAATTCTTGTTAAATAACATTTTTTAAAACTAAACTAGAAAATGTGTATATGATATACGAACAAATGTTCTATGCATTTGTACATGTTTCCCATTAAGTTCTTGTTCATTTTGATGTTTTATCGCGTCCTTTGATACTCTTTTATTCCATTTCAGGTTGATAATGCATATAACATGATTTGGAATGGTTTGGATCAGTTTTGGTTGGAAACGTGCGAAAATAAGCAAAACCAAGCAAGTGGCAGCTCGAAGAGGCAGCCTGACCAATCGATCTTGAAAATATTGCAGAAAACAGCACAGATATCCGATTGAGGCGGGTGATATCATTTTGGAAAGCTATTTCATTTATCTACAACTTGTATGTTTACACTGAGTTCTAATTTGGAGAGTAAAAGTGAGTTTCGGGTCAGAAACTAAGCTGAACAGAACATGGGCCCAAATTTCAGCCTAGGTTAAAAAGCCCAAAAGTTGAGCACATATAAATACAAAACCCTAAACACACACAACCAGAGCTTGACGGCCAGAATACAAGACACCATATCAGGGGAGCGAGCAAGCTTCAAAGGGACGGTTTGGAAGGATTTTCAGCGGCTACTCCAAAGGTTTTGACGACAAGAAGCTCGAGGAAACGCCAAAGATCTCCTCTCCAACACCGGCAACCTCTACTCTACTTTTATTCCGTTTTGTTTATTTCTTTTCATAGCATGACTGAGTAGTATTGTGGTGGGAATCCTCACGGAGTTCCTAGGTTAGATTGTAATGCAAAACTGAATTTTTACCGAGCATAATGAAGTATTTGTTTGATATGTTTGTTTATTCCCTTTATTTATGTTCTGAATTTTAGATGCCTAAGGAAGGAACGAGAGTTGAACTTAGGAGGTTTAGAATTCAGAATTGTATGTTTAGGGCAGTGTTTCGTGTGCGAGAGTGACAAACACATATTACCTTAGGTTAACATTATTGTGGACTTGAATTACCGATCAATAGACCGAGAGGTTGAGATTATGGGATTTTAAGTTCTAAACACGATTCAATAGAGCGAGAGTTTGAGAATCGTACTTAAGTGTTGCATCCATTCTAGAGAAGGAGCGAGAGTTGAATCTAGAATGCGCAACACAATAACCTAAGAAACATATCATTCATGACTTCGTATGCTTGCTTCATTATTATTGCATCATTATCATGTAACCTAGGAATGAAGTAGGGTTCTTGCTGCATTTTATTTTTGTTTATTAGACTTAGATAACTTAACAAAAAACCAATACAAAAATCCCTTCTTTCGTAGACTTGCATTAGCGATTATTGATAGAAAACAACGTCTAGGCTTTTCTCTAGGGACTCGACCCTAGGTCACCCTAGGAACATATAAATTTGTTTGACATCGCGTGATTAGGATAAGTATTGATACACTCACCCTAAAAACTGCACGTCAAAATGGCGCCGTTGCCGGGGATTAGCCTCTAGACTAGTTTTCTATTTATCGTTGCTTTTGTTTGTTTACTTCACTTTCTATTTTTCTTTTTACTTGTTGATTCTGATTGCGTGCTTGCGTGCTATTCTTGTGCATCCTGTTTTGAGTTGTTACTAATCACATCGTCCTTTGATTGTGTGCGAGGTACGCAATTTCAGATTAGGGGACGTGCTGAATTTTACCGAAAGCAAGCAACTAGATCAACATGGAACCATACTTCTCATCCCCCCACTTCACCAGTGCAAACACGCTGATATACGATACCTCTCCGCATCGAGTTTCTGCTTATCAAAGGCCAGAAGAGTTTGAGACATGTAGGGAACCGATGTGGCAAAGGAATGCCACTCTTCCGCAAGAGGAAGAAGAAAAATCAGTTCGGGAGTGCTACACCCAAAGCCTCGGTGGACACTATGATTCACCTTATGCCCCTGCCCAACGAGATTATCAAAATCAGTGGGAAGATTACACTCATAATAGATTCTATGAAGACCCTCCTTTCGAACCAGCATATCCAGATTTTTATAAACAAGAACCGATGATGCCATGGTATGAATACGAAGATCAATATCCTGAATTCCCCTACTATGCCAAGCAGCCAAGAGATGAATACGATTATGAGAATGAAAACTATCTGCGGGAGGTCAGCAGCTATGAGTACGAGCAGGAAGCGCAGGAAAGTGATTATGGAATGCCATACACCGAAGAATCTTCCCAGCTGCCCGCTGCCGCACAACTAGCAGCAACTCTCGCACAGCTGCAAGAGGATAACAAGCTCCTCTTTAATAAGATTGACGAGCTGCAGATGCAACAAGATAACATGAGCAGAATGTTGGCAGAACAAGCGAGCTTCGAATGGGAGCAACAAGAAGAACCATTGATGCAACGGGACATGGAAGAAACGGAAGTAATTGCAACTACCCTCGAAGATGAGGAAGTCCCTGAGGTACCCAAAGAAGAAGACGCTGATGTAGTTGAGGAAAGAAGGCAGCATCCGGTTGAGGAGGAAGTGCACGACGAAAAGCTTTCAATGACGGTACCTTTAATTGAAAATCTTATTATTGAGAAAGCTGATCGTTTGTTTGTTATTCCTGTGAATTCAGGTTTGAAAGGCGAATCAGAATGTAATGAAGACACATATCATGGAGCGGAACTCCCTAGGGATACAAGGAGGGCAAAGCCCAAACGCAAGAAACCTAAGGCGAGTAAAAGAGGTGACTTCGACGATCGGGGCAGAATCAATCACACGAGCAGGACACCAATGATATATCGCCGAGGCAGCAAGAGCTCAGACCGAAAGCTAAGGGTAGGCGACCCATCTTGCTCTCCCTTCAAGGGAGCAAAGAGAGCGTCATCTGGACGCACAAGACGTTCGAGAAGGAAACCTCCCGAAGTACTTCTCGAACCTCGTTTTCACTGAGGGAGCAGCGGCAGCAGCCACGTCTTGGCCTAGACGTTAAACTAGGCTTGTAAGTGTTATTTGTATTGTTTTGTATTTTCCTTGTTTCCTTAGATTGTTAGAGTAACTTAGGTTAGTATAGATTCTTGTGATGCTATCCTTGTCTGGTTGTGAGCCTATATGACTTGTGCTGTAAGAGTTTTTGAATGATTTATGTTTGCACATGTTTGTTTGGTTGGAATTTGATGTAAAAAAACGAAATTCACATTGACATCCAATGAAACTCGCGCTTTGAATTGATTGTGCCCCTTGATTTCATTGGTAATTGCAATGTTATTGCGTGCATTTGATATATCTTATATAGCTTGTATTTATCATTGATATTCAGGTGTGCACTAACCCTTTTATGATTGAGTTTCAGATGTACGAGGGCTCGATAGATTGTTGCTTTGGAGGAAGCTTCACTTTGCTTGTTGGACTACCACACACGAGAGAAGTTTCCTTATAACTTTCTCTTTGTTCTATATTTGTTTTTTTTTTGCTTAGGGACTAGGCAAACTTTTAAGTGTGGGGTGGTTTCATATCTCTGAATTGTTGCGTCATTATTCCATGCCTTGTAGATGTTAGACGCAGAATTTACCGCATTCACTATACTTATATTGTTGATCACACGTTGAAAAAGTTCACCGAGCATTGAGTAGTATTATTTTAAAATCTGATCAGCAAGAGTTAGGCCTCGATTTCACGTGACATATCTTTGGGATGATTGATATTCTTTATGGCAATTGCGTTCACATGTTTTGGCATCTAGATTAGCTTTGTTTGGCTTGTTTTCGAACTCTTTCCATGCATGAAAAGTGAAGTTAGATTAGCATTCGCATGAATAACTATCACTAAAACGCATTGCACAAGTTCTTGTATGCTTTAAGGCGATCATAACTGACCTGATTTGCACTTGTATTTGTCATACTTGCATCGCACGCTGAATTTTATTTTGCATAGGCACATTGTCAAGTTTTAAGTGTGGGGTTAAATGAAATATTTGAAAGAGAAAAAAATTGAGTTTTGTTGGAAAAGTTGTACAAATGCCGAGGGTTAGGAAGGTAAGATCCCCCTTGAAAGTATCTGTATAAATTCTAATGAAAAGTTCTTACGAATGCCGAGGGTTAGGAAGGTAAGTTCCCCCTTGAAAGTATTCGTAGGGACACAGAAAATAAAACATTTTAAAATGAATATAACCTGCATACTTGATTCATGACTTTGTGCCTTTTCATAAATTATATCGCATGCGTGTAAGTCGGACATTTATATTAAGCTTTTCATGGACGGTTATGGTATGACCCTTGTACTTAGTACTTAAGCTAAAAGACTTGTGTGTATGTTTTGAAAATGTTAGATAGTCGAAACTCCTCTTCTCTTACGGTTTACGACGTGTAGTCTAAAGCTTGAGAATGAGTTTGTGGTCGAAAGCTTATGTACTTGCCCTTGCAAGCATAGGTGGACGGCGTGACTAATGTTCTTGCGTGAGCAGCATTTATCTTCATATTAAATGCACAGGAAATTGAGATTGAATTAAGCTCGATGAATGCTAGTTTTGATGTCGAATGTGTGAATGTGTGTTGCCGTATTGAGTTGATTGATTTCCAAGGATTGCGTTGGTGAACAAAAGGACTAACTCTGAAATTTTAATGAGTTGCATTGACTACTACTTGGTGAACATATTCTGAATTTTTGTCTATGGATGATTGCGGGTGGGATTTGTGAGTATTCCTTTTCTGAAAACTCTCACGAGACTATAACTCGTCCTCTAGGGAAGCTTAGAGGTTTAAAGGCTTGATGCATACGCTAAATGCATCCGTGATTCCTACGAAAGTGAGTTAGGAGTAGGTTTTTAACTTAATAAAACGGGTAGAGACTCATGTGTGTACTGAACTTTTTTTTCCGATATCCATGCCATCCGTATAATGTTGACTCACTGCATGATCTCTGGTTTTACTTGTTCGGGACGAACAAGACTTAAGTGTGGGGTATTTTGATATACGAACAAATGTTCTATGCATTTGTACATGTTTCCCATTAAGTTCTTGTTCATTTTGATGTTTTATCGCGTCCTTTGATACTCTTTTATTCCATTTCAGGTTGATAATGCATATAACATGATTTGGAATGGTTTGGATCAGTTTTGGTTGGAAACGTGCGAAAATAAGCAAAACCAAGCAAGTGGCAGCTCGAAGAGGCAGCCTGACCAATCGATCTTGAAAATATTGCAGAAAACAGCACAGATATCCGATTGAGGCGGGTGATATCATTTTGGAAAGCTATTTCATTTATCTACAACTTGTATGTTTACACTGAGTTCTAATTTGGAGAGTAAAAGTGAGTTTCGGGTCAGAAACTAAGCTGAACAGAACATGGGCCCAAATTTCAGCCTAGGTTAAAAAGCCCAAAAGTTGAGCACATATAAATACAAAACCCTAAACACACACAACCAGAGCTTGACGGCCAGAATATCAAGACACCATATCAGGGGAGCGAGCAAGCTTCAAAAGGGACGGTTTGGAAGGATTTTCAGCGGCTACTCCAAAGGTTTTGACGACAAGAAGCTCGAGGAAACGCCAAAGATCTCCTCTCCAACACCGGCAACCTCTACTCTACTTTTATTCCGTTTTGTTTATTTCTTTTCATAGCATGACTAGTAGTATTGTGGTGGGAATCCTCACGGAGTTCCTAGGTTAGATTGTAATGCAAAACTGAATTTTTACCGAGCATAATGAAGTATTTGTTTGATATGTTTGTTTATTCCCTTTATTTATGTTCTGAATTTTAGATGCCTAAGGAAGGAACGAGAGTTGAACTTAGGAGGTTTAGAATTCAGAATTGTATGTTTAGGGCAGTGTTTCGTGTGCGAGAGTGACAAACACATATTACCTTAGGTTAACATTATTGTGGACTTGAATTACCGATCAATAGACCGAGAGGTTGAGATTATGGGATTTTAAGTTCTAAACACGATTCAATAGAGCGAGAGTTTGAGAATCGTACTTAAGTGTTGCATCCATTCTAGAGAAGGAGCGAGAGTTGAATCTAGAATGCGCAACACAATAACCTAAGAAACATATCATTCATGACTTCGTATGCTTGCTTCATTATTATTGCATCATTATCATGTAACCTAGGAATGAAGTAGGGTTCTTGCTGCATTTTATTTTTTGTTTATTAGACTTAGATAACTTAATAAAAACCAATACAAAAATCCCCTTCTTTCGTAGACTTGCATTAGCGATTATTGATAGAAAACAACGTCTAGGCTTTTCTCTAGGGACTCGACCCTAGGTCACCCTAGGAACATATAAATTTGTTTGACATCGCGTGATTAGGATAAGTATTGATACACTCACCCTAAAAACTGCACGTCAAAACTTCAAAAAGTGAGGATCGAACCCCTTACCTCACCTAAACCTAAACGTACCAAAGCCACTGCACTACACGTCTAATTGAACTTAAATCCACTCATTCAATTCATATTCAAAATTTGGGGGGTCAGTGGACCCCGCCTGACCCCTTAAATCCGCCACTGTATGAAGAGACAGAAACAATTCAACAAGAAGGGGGTCAAGAACTAGTACCTGATAAAGAGAACATTTACGATTCAGTTGGAATGTTGATGGGTGCTATGGGTATGTCAAACATTTGTAGTTATGAAGGATCTCAAGCAAATGGAGAAGATGATCAACCAACTCGATTTTATAAGTTACTTCAAGATGCCACAAAGCCGCTTCACCTGACAAACACAAAATTTACAACACTTGGCTTTGTAACAAAGCTTCTCCATTTTAAAAATAAGTATGGATGTTCCGAGAAAGGATTTGATGAGCTCCTTGAGCTGATTAGAAATTTTCCACCAGATGATCATACACTACCGAAAAGTTATTATAAGGTAAGAGAATGGTAAAAGACTTATATTTGGGATATCAAAAGATAGATGCTTGTGAAAAATGATTGTATGTTATTTTATGGAGCATATAATGATAAGTTGCAGTGTGATATTTGTGGTTTAAATCGCTACCAGGATAAAAGAAAAAAGGACACGAAAAAACATTCCTCCGAAGATTCTTCATTATTTTCCTCTAATTCCTAGACTGCAAAGGTTATACAGCGGAGCATATGAAGTGGTAAAAATTACGTAATAAGAAGCAAGGGGAGTTGACTCATTCATCCGATGGAGAGGATTGGGTAAATTTTGATTCAGCACATCCTTTATTTGCAAAGGAAATTCGAAATGCCAGACTCGATCTTGCTACTGGTGTCAAATTCGGAATGTTAGACTCTCTCATAACATTATTGGTGTCTGTGTTAACTGCATATATGCATTTTTGTAATCTTCTTATGTAATGGTCATCGGGTATGTTTATCATGTTTACGTTCATTAATTTGTCATCGCCCTTTATCATGTAATGGTCTGGTTTTAGTGGGCAAAAGTTCATTGTAGACGGTTTTGATATATAAATGTGTAGTTGACTTGTTATGTATGAGTTCGCTTGTACTGTGATTATCATGTTGTGTATGTTATAGTGTGCTTAAACACCTTTTTTGTTTGCACGAGACATATTTGATAAAATGACTGAAACACAATTAATGTTAGTGAAAGTTGAACAACTGTGTTAAGAAAGTGAAGGCTTGTTTGATTGATTATATCCAACTACAGGATGGGTGTGGTTGCATTCCTAATGAATTAATAGTGTACATTTTCATTCTACTTGTGTACGATTAGCCACTGAGCTAATTATTTTTAACTTTTTTAGTCGATCCCTTTCATTTGTATCTATTACAATCCACATTAAAGAAGCAACTTAAGAGGAAGAAGAACTTTCAAATATGGAAAGTTGCACCTTGTTGATTTGACTAGGTGGGGGAGCATATCACGTTGTAGGGATAGAGAGGTAAGTGTGAATTAATTTCATAAATTAAAATCCCATAAATTCAAACAGTTATCTCCCTATTAAGAATCAAGGAGCAGTTTTTGACGGTTTCTCCCAAACCGTCACCTCTCAACCGTCACCTCTCAACCGCAACACGACGTTCTACTGCCACGTGTAGGTTTCTGATTCTTATCTCACACTTTCCACTCCTCATTCTTATCTCCAACTTCCGTCGCCGACGTCCTCCTCTCTCCATCAGGTTCCTTCTGATCATCGATTTACGCTTCTTTTAATTCAATCGATTGTTGAATTGTATGTAATCTGTTTGATCCGTTGTTGCTTAGCTTTACTCTATTTTAATGAGTTTGAGTGTTTAGGTTTTTTAGAATTTTGATTTTGATATTTGTATGTTTTGATGTTGTAGTGGATTTTTGGTGGTGAAATGATGTTGTAAAGGTTTGGTATTTGTTTTGGATTGAAGTTGTGTTATAGGAGATTGTGGTGAAACGGGAGGAGTGTGTTCGAGAAAGAGAGAGCAGGTAACCGCACAGAAAAATAACCGGACCATTCCGTGCAACGACGTCGCTTTCAGACCACCGTTGCTCATCCTCCGATGCTCCAACACTCCAGACTCGAAGCGCGGATTCGGTCGTCAAACGGTCAACAACAACAGCAAAAAGGTTTGCTTCAGTCTTCACCTCTTCTCAGCATCACTCAGTCATATCTTATAAATAAGCTGTTTTCCAACTCACAGGCCAACAATGGCGTCGCAGTTCCAGGACAGGATAAGGCGATGCAATCTACGTAGATTATACCACTTCTTTTTACTTTTTATTTTGATTTGGAAACCTAATTTTGAGGAATGGTGGTGATTCAGGTAGACTGTTGATTTTAATGGTGTGTTACTCTTTGGTATTTGATGAGTTTTATTTTGTTTATTTATTATGTAGCAGGTTGTCGACACCTAAACAGGTCGTCAATACACAACATGTACGCACATGTTTGACTGTGCAGTAAGTACTAGGATTGTTTACGTTTCTGATATTGATAATAGCATACATGATTTTCATCTCTGTGTTTAGGATTTGTTGTATCGATTCAACAACAAAGGCACAGGTTTGACTGTACAGTAACTACTATTGTGTTTTAATTGTTGTATTTCCTTAAAATCCCGTTGAAGATATTAATGCCTTTTTATAATAGGCATCATATATATTTACGATTTACTATAACTATGCATTATTTTTCAACAAAAAGTCTGAATTATTTAAGATTTAAACATATTAAAATCTTTAACCAGTTATATTATACTCGGAATGATTAGAAATTCCTTAAAAATCTCAACCACATGAATCGTGCTAATTATATTTTCAATGGCGTTGCATGCCTTCCCGCTTCATTTTTTGATCCCTCACATGTATTGTAAGTTACATCACTTTAATTCACGCAATACTCCAATCAGTCCAATTTGTTTAAATATGGTGCGTATTAGGGTTTTCTCTGATGGTATGCTCGGAAAAGTTGATGCAACTAATGTCAAATTCTTCTCACCTTTTATAGTCAGTAATTTTTGTTAATCTATATCAATTATACATGACAGAAATATTCTTACTGAATCGATTTGTAATTTCTTAAAGGAAGCATTTTTGAATTGATATAGAAAACAATTGGTGGTGTAATGTTGACGAAATGCAAGTCATTCAAATTGGTGACAACAGCAGCAATGTGAGTAATCCACGTGCTAAACGCAAACAATAAGTTATTCCAAAGGTGATTATGGAAGTCCTCCACCGGATAAAATTCCGTCAACTTATTATAATTCCTATTACTCTAATTGTATTTAGAGTATATTAAATCCTACAGCTACTAGGACCATGTCAGCTATCATCAGTATACATTGGCCCGTTGGATGCTTACGTATCGCGATGCTATTTTAAATACTCAAGGAAAATTCGAAGATATGCCTTGAAGGAGTTTTGGGTAATTTTATTCATCTAAGTGTTATCACATTTATATGTTAAATGATGTATATCTCACCATCTTAATAGACATACTACAAGCACAAAGATGGCGCAAGTGAAAGTCAATGGAATAAAGACGTCGTCATGTTGAAAATCGGATGTGAGGGCTAAAAAGTGATCAAGCCAAAAGAGAAACTTTTGAAAGAGATGCAAAATGTAAGACCTCAATCTATGATCAACGACCAGAGTACTTTGCTAAAGAAGTTTGGAATTCATTATGTGGCCATTTTTTAGGACAAGAACATGCATCCAAATCTGATATCAACAAAAATAATCGGCGAAAAAAGGTCATGATATATTTCTAACTTTTATATAATTCTTAAGACTTTCTTTGACATGTGTTAAATGGAATGATTTTGTTAATCTCAATCAGTTGATAAATAGTTTTGCAATCTGCATACACACATGGTATTTCATTTATTGATTATAATGTGGATTGTTGAGGGTTTGTATTTTCACTAGGGCCTCAGTGTCCGATGCGCTTTCTTTTTGATGGTGTCTATAAACATAAAGACTCGCAAACTTTTACTTCTGAAGAAGCAAAAGAAATTGCAGTAAGTTAACAACTTGTTGAATTTGTTTGATATTTTTCATTTAAGTTTTTATTTGTTTACTTAGTGTACTGTCTTTTACTTTTAGTTTCATTATTTGATCATTTATGTCATTTTGGATACTATCTGCTAATCTTTGATGTTGTAGATCAGAGTCTTGTTTGAATCAGGAGGCATTAGTTAATTAAACTGGTGTTTTGTTATTATTTTTGAATCTGAGACGTTATTTATGATGTTTATTCGCCCTTTGTTTTTGGTTTCAGGACTTGATCATATATGAGATCATTTTGTTACTACTTGCTAGTTTGTGATGTTTCTGATAAATGCTATTATTGAATCATTAGATATTCTTTATTCAAAATGATTCTACATTCAGAAACAAATGTATTTCTTAAAGTTTACATCCCATTTTATAGAGTTACTGATGTAGATCATTTCGCAGTATCATACTTGGAGAAACAGGATCACCCGAAACAGGCATCCCGGTGCAAATTCGCAGTTTGAGTTCCCGATGTCCGATTTCAGCCCACAATACCTTGTTTCGAAGAGAACGACACTGCGGTTCGAAAACCCCAGCTTCGCTCGGGGACGTATGGTGTTTTCTGGGCATTCAGAGTCATCTTCTATTTTATTTTGAATTTTAAAGTTTTCACTTTATTTACGATTTTGCCATTGTCGTTTTATTTTGTTTATTTTCGTATTTTAGAAACCCTAGCACTATAAATACGACATTATGAGTCGTATGTGAAGTAGTTTTGAGTTTTGATAAAATAAAATTAGGGTTTCTTCCCTTAGTTGTTCCTCTGCGTTTTACTCTGCATCAGTTACTAATAGTAAGTTCATTTACTTATTGCAGAACCGATCCCAAAAATTTTAGATGAGCGACTATCAACATTAGACGAACAAAGAAACGAACCTGTTGAGTGGTGGATTGAAGTTGTTGGACCAGTTAAAAAGAATCAAATTTTTGGCGTGCCACGCATTCCCGTGAACGAATTATTAAGAGGTTCTCATTGTGAAACTTACACATCAAAGTTGCCAACTCAACCTATTTGTGGTGGGTTTCTTTCGGATGATCTATTTTTTTAAGTTATGAATGAAACCTTGCAAAATGCTCGTATAAATGCATTGTGCAAAACCCATCAGGAGTTAGCTCAGTTGGTAAGAGCCGGAGCCAAATGGGTCACCACTGGAGCCAACCCGGGTTCGATTCCTGATGGGGGCAGGACAGGGGTTCTGCGGGGTAGGGTAGAGGGGAATAATTTAATTGGCTTGAGAATGGGGGTTGTCCATTCCTTGACCAATTTTTTGACAAAAAAATAAATAAAATAAAATGCATTGTGCAAAGAAGTGGCGGTCTCTAGTGCACAAGTACAAAGTTTGGCTGAAGATGTTGCTAGGGAATGTATTTCAAACCCAACAGATGGCTCTTTGAAAGAAAACAAAGAAGAAGTTGTTCGTCTCGTAATAACTAAAATAAAGAGTGAATACGCAACAATCCACAATTCTCTTAAGGTAATAACTTTTTTTATCAAGAGATGCATGGAATAAAAATTCTTCTGGTCATATTTGTTTATAATTATTTCTTCTTTTATATTTCAGGAAAAGAAAAATGATGGGAAAGGAAATGATGCAGGTTCCAATGAAAGTGTCCCTCTTCTAACATGACTAGCTAGAAAGTACTCTTAAATAATTTGATGCTTTGGATATGTTTTTAATGATTTTATATTTTCTGCGTTTTATGTTCCAAACAGAAAGACCTGTACAAACCAGGACCGGTCCGCCCGATCCGGTCCGTTCGCCCGGTAATTTGGGCGGGTTCGGACAGATAAAATAGTCCGTTGGACAAGCCCGGCCCGAGCCCTATTTTGGTTAGGGTCGGGCTTGGACATAGATATTGGCCCGAACCGGGCTAAAAATCCCGCCCACTTGCCCGGTAATTTTACATTAAAATATTTATAATTAAATATAATTAATTTTTTAGTAAAGAAATTTGAAAACTCTAAATTACAAACATTGTTGTCGGCTGCAATTTTTTTTCTTATTCCTTCCTTCTTCTCCTCATCTTCAACTCTTCAATTTAATTTCTCTTCGAATGTCATCAATGTCAGTTTCTTTCTAGTTCTCTGATTGTATTATTGAGTGGGATATTGTGTTATTACTATTTTTATGTACTGATTTTTTCTGACTTAAATTTGTTAGTGTGGAGTGTACAATGGAAGAGTCGGATAATATTCCAGAGATGGAGACTCAAGTAAATCAGGTCGGTCATTAACTTGTTTATTTTTATGTAATAGATTTGTGATGATGTAAAGGCATGAAGATAGAAGAAGGCAACCGTGACACAAGAGATGCCACTACCAAAAATTAAGGATGTCATGCCATGAATTGAAATTTGAATGAATATTTTATTTAAAAGTGAAGTGTTTTTCTCTTGGAAAAATTCAGATGTTTTGAATGTTTTTTTTGGAATATAATTTTATTACATATAGGAAAAAATTTATAATAAAAAAATTAATGGACTACCCGACGGACTACCCGGTCCGACACATAGGGCGGGCTTGGACATGATTTTCAACCCGATTGTCCTGGGCGGGCTTAGCCAGGTCCGATCACATGGACTATAAAATTAATAAAAACCCGGTCCGAGTCCGGCCCGATTCCGAAGTTGAATATAATATTTTTAGTAAATTACATTATTTTCTCGATTAGTTTATAATTGAATAATTTTTAAATTAAATAATATGTATATATGAGAAAAATAAAATTTCATGTTATTTTAGAATAAAAAATTGTCAAATAATACAAACGATAGCAAATATAATCTAAATATTTCGTTAAAATTTTTTGAAATTATACTTCAAAACTGACGGAATTATTGTGAAAAATAATAATATAAATTCGCAGGAATTAAAAAGGACAAAATAGTAATAGTGTCTTTCAAATACTATAATCAACAATGAGTAAAACCTGACATGTTTGTCGATTCTTTATTTATGAAAATTAATAAAATCAACAGATAGTTGTCGTAAGTTAGGGATGCACATTCTGGACCGAGACCGCCAGACCGACCCGAATCGGACCGATTTTTGTCGGGTCGGTCCTCGGTCCAGGAATTCTGAATTTTTCGGGTTTCGGTCCGGTCCAAACCCGTCGGGTTGTCGGTCCGGACTGACTGGACCGATTAATTAAATATAATAATTTATTATACAATATAATTAACTAATTATTAACCCAAACCGATTAATTAAATCGGTTTATGTCGGTTCAATTCAATTTTAACCTAACCTAAACTTTCAGTCTTTCATACTTTGTGTATGTAGACTTTTGTTTTCATACTTTGATCTCGTGTGGTTTTGGTGGCACCTACAAGCAGCCGACCAAGCTAGACGGAGATATAGAAGAGAAATATCATCATTGGAGACAAACAAGAAGTCTACGCATATTTGAAAGTCGCTTATTTCTTTAGGCATCGAATTGTAAAATATTATGTGAAACTGATTCCCACTATTTTTAATTACTGCAAAGCATCTATTCGCTGCACAAAGATGCAAACCTTAAAACATTAAATAGTCTAGAGATTTTATTTTCTGCAGCAAATAACAAATTAACAATGTGGGGAAGGAGTCGGTTTTTTTCGGTCCGGACCGAAACCCGACGGGTCTGGACCGGACAGTTAGGTTTCGGTCCGGGTCGGTCTTCGGTCCTGACTTCCCAAAAAAGTCGGTCTTTCGGTCCGAACCGACCCGACAAAATCGGTCCGGACCGATGTGTATCCCTATCGTAAGTAAG
>QZGG01000738.1:50000-104681 GCA_006409495.1 Sedum album
TTGATTGCATTTTTTGGACGCACCAGATTGTGCCAACGCATTAATGAAGCATGTGACAAATGCACATACGTGGCGCAAACTGATGCATCCAAAAAATGCAATCAATGAATGCAAGAGGGGATCCACGAGTCCACCAAATTGAGAGGATCCACATGATACAACCTCTATATATATATCCATCTATCGTATATATAAAGCACAAAGAGTCTCATTTTACTCCTAACTTCTTTCATATTTACTTTACTTCAATCGAATATAGTAATTGTTGCACAAAGAGTCTAATATAAAATATAGTAATATATTTCAATCAATATGCAAATAATTGTGCATCAAACAACTAGGTTAAACCACCCGTCGGAGATTGCCGAAAACCACTTCTTATAGGCCGTAATTGCCGAACATCACCCCTTATAGGCCTAATTAATTAACCTAATTAATTAATTAATCTAATTAATGCCTAATTAATCCATCTAACGGAGATTTAACACTAATTGAATGTTTTTCGGTCAAATGTGTCGGTCAACAAAAAAGAAACGAATAAAGGGTGGTTTTCGGCAATAAAATGTATAAGGGGTGGTTTTCGGCAATTACGCCCTATAAGGGGTGGTTTTCGGCAATAATCCCTTTTTTAATGATTTATGTAACGGAATAGTAACGAGGTGGTGAAATGCTAACGGAACACGTTATAAAGGTGGTTTTCTGTAAATAGTCATTATAGGGGTGATTTTCTGTAATTAACCCTATAAATAATCCTCTATTAGATATTTATCATCATGTAAATTGGGATAATCTTGATAAGATATCAAAGAATTTATTAGTTAAAACGGGGCAAAACGAGAACCTTGTGTTCCCTTTAGATAATGTTTTTAGATATTTTCTTATCTACATTAATCTCAAAAAATTGAGTATTGGAATAATCAGTGATAGGAAATGGTTAGTTTATTCAAAATTCGTGGATAGAATATTTTCTTTTTTGTTGCAGGTTATGTAAATCTAGTCATAATGTTGGTGCATTAGTAATTTGGGGTTTGCGTGATTAAACGCATTTTAGTAGCAAACTTGAGGAACATGAACGTAGAGGTGAACATTCTAAAATATGGAGATATAATATGATTTAAAGAGTCTGCATGAAAAGAATGAAACAATGATAAAGAGTTGCAATAAGAATATAAAAGGTAAAAAAGGATGGAGGCAAGTGTTATTAAGAATAGTCTTTGTCATTAAATATCTTGAAAAAACTAATTTGGGTTTTCGTGGATCATATTTGACGTAACTTTTGGGAATTATTAAGATGATTGCTGATTTAAATTTGATTATGCAAGATCGTATTAGACGTGCTAACAGTAATGAAATTCATTGTCATTATTTAAGTCACAAAATTCAAAATGAGCTAATATCTTTGTTGGCAAAAAGTATAAAAGATGATATTATAAAAACAATTAAAAGTGAAAAATATTTATCGTATAGTTAAGTGTTATAATTTTTTAGGTGATTTAGGGGTTGATGTAGCTTACCTTGTGAGTACAAGGAGCGTAGTCTAGTTGATTTTCGAAGTCGTGGCGAGGTTCGGAGTTGTCATCAACGGATAGGGATTGTGTTTAATTTTTTAATTTTAGTGTGGGAAACAAATCGTGCTGCTTACCCCTGATTATTAGGAACCGTTTGACTACCCATCAGAGGTTAGCTCAGTTGGTAAGAGTCGGAGCCAAAATGGCCACCACTGGAGCCAACCCGGGTTCGATTTCTGATGGGGGCAGGACTGGGGTTCTGCGAGTTATGGTAGAGGGGAATAATTTAATTGGCTTGAGAATGGGATTGTCCATTCCTTGACCAATTTTAAAAAACAAAAAAAATATTTTATGTGACTAATTTGTCCTCACATTTATAGATTCTATTAAATTTACTATTTAAATATTTTCTTTATTTATAATTTGACCACAGATCATAATCGTACAATTTTTCAAATCGGACGGGTCAGATTTTTTTTGCACTTTTCATTTAAGAGTTACTTTTCACCGAATCCCTTCTCTTTAAATTTAATCATGAGTGAAAATGAAAGAGCTTGAAAATAAGTTGAGAATAATGAATGAAATTAGCTTCTGTGAATGAAATCTCCATGGTGACTGATGGAGCGTATTTATACGATCCATCATTGTCTTATTTCCTTTATTCTTATATGCTTTATTTGTGAAATATTACCTTGTTGTAGTGTTTTGCGTTTCAGGCGTATTTGGAGTGCAATGGAGATTTTACACGCTTATGGAGCAATTCTAGACGGATTCGGAGCACGAAGACGAAGGGAAGAAGCGAATGCAGACTGGATGACGGCAGCATGACGTCAGCCGCGGACGCAACTACATTTTCATCCACGGACGTCACTGAATTTATACAAATGCTTTAGGGTCTGCGGATTAAATCCAAGAAGGGTCCGCGGTAAGCTCGGCCCGGCCCAGTTCAGAATTTCAGCAGCTTTGATTAGGGTTTCGATCCCAATTGGAAGAGCATCTTTGGACGGCGAAATTCCAGAGCTTAGAATAGAGATTAGAGATCAAGCTTCAGCCTTAGTCTTCATAATCGATAACTCTTCGAACTCAATTTTAGTATTTTGTATGTTACAATGTTTTCTATGAGTATCCCTACAGTTTGGGGAATTGAGTTGCAACATTGTATGTGAGCTCATTGAATAGCAAGTTTTAATCTATTGAATTCTGTTCTTTGCTATAACTGCATGTATTGTTATTTGCTTAAATCAGCCTAGCGGTAAACTTAGGTTTATAGCAATTGCATGATATCTAATTGGATTGTCGTAATAGTAAAACCTAGCGGTGGAGCTATTGTGGTAGTTTGATTGGGTTATTGTTACATCTTCTTGAGACTCTAGCGGGTAATAGATGATAGAACTAGAATTAGGTAACAACCCTAGCGAGACTATCTAATTAGAACTACTATAATTCATTAGCTTAGAACGTGTCTGGTCTATGATTACTAGTTGCAACGAGATTCCCTGAACTGTGATTTCTCATTCAGTAGTTAAATTTTTAGTTTTAGTTTACAATCAATCTTTCAAACAAACCCCCAGATAGGAGTAGCTTAGCTAGTAGATTAAATCCGACACTAGATTACTTTCCCTTGGGTTCGACCCTACTTACTGCTACACTAGCTTTTAGTAGGTTTATAAATTTAGATTTGCAGTGCCCCCAACGACGCGCTGTCAAATTTTGGCGCAGTTGCTAGGGAGAGTTCTATCTAGTATAGGATTCTTTGTTTTGTTACCGTATTTTTATTTTTTATTATTATTTTCGTTCTCTTTTACTGGGTTTTATAATGGCTGATGCAGGAGACATTGGAGACGGTGCTGGCCGGCTAGAGGAAGTGAACCAAAATAATGCTATAGTAGAGGGTGACCAGAAGGCAGGAAATTTACAAGTTCTAATCCAACCACAGCTACCACTTCAGCAACAACCGCAGTATTACGTAGAGCCGGAACAAGTGTTCCATCAGAGGCGGAGAGAAGCTCAGGCAGCACGAAGGAGGTTACAATATGAGAACCCGCTGTACGATCAGCATGGCGCAGGACATCAACAGAATGCACAACCTCCTCCTCTACCGCAGCCACAGCCGCAGAATCCAAATCCACCACTGATGGAGCGTATTTATACGATCCATCATTGTCTTATTTCCAATTATTTTTATATGTTTTGTTTGTGAAATATTACCTTTTCGTAATGTATTGCATTTCAGGCATATTAAGACTGCAAGAGAGCTTTTACACGCTAACAGAGCATTTTAGGCGAATTCAGATCAAGAAGACGAAGGAATGAGCTGGATGACATCATGCTGACGTCTGCCATGGACCTGAAGAGATTATTTCCGCGGACTCTGAAGAATTAATTTAATCCTTAAGGGTTCGCGGGAATTATTCCTTAAGGGTCCGCGGATCCGTCTGGCCCAGCCCAATTCAGAAAGTTCAGCTACATTATAAATAGGGTTTTAACCATAATTGAGAAAGAGAGCCTGGACGGCCACCAAAAGTTTTCCTCTTCAAACTCTTTAGATTAATGTTTTGTAGTAGTAGCTAATTTCTCTACAGTTTGGGGAATTGAGTTGCAACTTTGTATGAGTCCATTGAATAGCATGTTTTAATTTAGTGAATTCTGTTCTTGTTATGAATTGGATGCTTTGTTATTTGCTTAACTCAGCCTAGCGGTGAAATTAGGTTTATATCAATTGCATGATATTTAATTGGATTGTCATAGTAGCAAAGCCTAGCGGTGGAACTATTGTGGTAGTTTGATTAGGTAATTGTTACATCTTCTTGAGACTCTAGCGGGTAATAGAAGATAGAACTAGAATTAGGTAACAGCCCTAGCGGGACTATCTAATTAGAACAATTATAATTTACTATATTGATGCATGTCTGGTCTGTGATTACTAGTTGTAATGAGATTTCATGAACTGTGTTTTCCTTTTATTAGTATCTTTAGTTGTAGTTACAAACACTCTCAAAAACCCCTTGATAGGAGTAGGATTAGTTATAGTATAACTCTTAGACTAGATTACTTTCCCTTGGGTTCGACCCTGCCTATTGCTATACTAGTTTTGAGTAGGAATATAATTTTAGATTTGCAGTGCACAACGACGCGCTGTCAAATTTTGGCGCCGTTGCCGGGGGTCGAACCCGGGTCACCCGCGGACAGGCGGGAATAGTTTGATGGAGCGTATTTATACGATCCATCATTGTCTTATTTCCAATTATTTTTATATGTTTTGTTTGCAAAATATTACCTTTTCGTAATGTATTGCATTTCAGGCATATTAAGACTGCAAGAGAGCTTTTACACGCTAACGGAGCATTTTAGGCGAATTTGGATCAAGAAGACGAAGGAATGAGCTGGATGACATCATGCTGACATCTGCCATGGACCTGAAGAGATTATTTCCGCGGACTCTGAAGAATTAATTTAATCCTTAAGGGTCCGCGGGAATTATAAATAGGGTTTTAACCATAATTGAGAAAGAGAGCCTGGACGGCCACCAAAAGTTTTCTTCTTCAAACTCTTTAGATTAATGTTTTGTAGTAGTAGCTAATTTCCCTACAGTTTGGGGAATTGAGTTGCAACTTTGTATGAGTCCATTGAATAGCATGTTTTAATTTAGTGAATTCTGTTCTTGTTATGAATTGCATGCTTTGTTATTTGCTTAACTCAGCCTAGCGGTGAAATTAGGTTTATATCAATTGCATGATATTTAATTGGATTGTCATAGTAGCAAAGCCTAGCGGTGGAACTATTGTGGTAGTTTGATTAGGTAATTGTTACATCTTCTTGAGACTCGGACAAGCGGGAATAGTTTGATGGAGCGTATTTATACGATCCATCATTGTCTTATTTCCATCTATTTTTATATGTTTTGTTTGTGAAATATTACCTTTTCGTAATGTTTTGCATTTCAGGCATATTAAGACTGCAAGAGAGCTTTTACACGCTAATGGAGCATTTTAGGCGAATTCGGATCAAGAAGACGAAGGAATGAGCTGGATGACATCATGCTGACGTCTGCCATGGACGCTGAAGAGATTATTTCTGCGGACGCTGAAGAATTAATTTAATCCTTTTCCGCGGGAATTATTCCTTAAGGGTCCGCGGATTCGTCTGGCCCAGCCCAATTCAGAAAGTTCAGCTACATTATAAATAGGGTTTTAACCATAATTGAGAAAGAGAGCCTGGACGGCCACCAAAAGTTTTCCTCTTCAAACTCTTTAGATTAATGTTTTGTAGTAGTAGCTAATTTCCCTACAGTTTGGGGAATTGAGTTGCAACTTTGTATGAGTCCATTGAATAGTATGTTTTAATTTAGTGAATTCTGTTCTTGTTATGAACTGCATGCTTTGTTATTTGCTTAACTCAGCCTAGCGGTGAAATTAGGTTTATATCAGTTGCATGATATTTAATTGGATTGTCATAGTAGCAAAGCCTAGCGGTGGAACTATTGTGGTAGTTTGATTAGGTAATTGTTACATCTTCTTGAGACTCTAGCGGGTAATAGAAGATAGAACTAGAATTAGGTAACAACCCTAGCGGGACTATCTAATTAGAACAATTATAATTTACTTTATTGATGCATGTCTGGTCTGTGATTACTAGTTGTAATGAGATTCCCTGAACTGTGTTTTCCTTTTATTAGTATCTTTAGTTGTAGTTACAAACACTCTCAAAAACCCCTTGATAGGAGTAGGATTAGTTATAGTATAACTCTTAGACTAGATTACTTTCCCTTGGGTTGGACCCTGCCTATTGCTATACTAGTTTTGAGTAGGAATATAATTTTAGATTTGCAGTGCACAACGACGCGCTGTCAAATTTTGGCGCCGTTGCCGGGGATCGAACCCGGGTCACCCGCGTGACAGGCGAGAATAGTTTTATGGAGCGTATTTATACGATCCATCATTGTCTTATTTCCATCTATTTTTATATGTTTTGTTTGTGAAATATTACCTTTTCGTAATGTTTGGCATTTCAGGCATATTAAGACTGCAAGAGAGCTTTTACACGCTAACGGAGCATTTTAGGCGAATTCGGATCATGAAGACGAAGGAATGAGCTGGATGACATCATGCTGACATCTGCCATGGACCTGAAGAGATTATTTCCGCGGACTCTGAAGAATTAATTTAATCCTTAAGGGTCCGCGGGAATTATTCCTTAAGGGTCCGCGGATCCGTCTGGCCCAGCCCAATTCAGAAAGTTCAGCTACATTATAAATAGGGTTTTAACCATAATTGAGAAAGAGAGCCTGGACGGCCATCAAAAGTTTTCCTCTTCAAACTCTTTAGATTAATGTTTTGTAGTAGTAGCTAATTTCCCTACAGTTTGGGGAATTGAGTTGCAACTTTGTATGAGTCCATTGAATAGCATGTTTTAATTTAGTGAATTCTGTTCTTGTTATGAATTGCATGCTTTGTTATTTGCTTAACTCAGCCTAGCGTTGAAATTAGGTTTATATCAATTGCATGATATTTAATTGGATTGTCATAGTAGCAAAGCCTAGCGGTGGAACTATTGTGGTAGTTTGATTAGGTAATTGTTACATCTTCTTGAGACTCTAGCGGGTAATAGAAGATAGAACTAGAATTAGGTAACAACCCTAGCGGGACTATCTAATTAGAACAATTATAATTTACTATATTGATGCATGTCTGGTCTGTGATTACTAGTTGTAATGAGATTCCCTGAACCGTGTTTTCCTTTTATTAGTATCTTTAGTTGTAGTTACAAACACTCTCAAAAACCCCCTGATAGGAGTAGGATTAGTTATAGTATAACTCTTAGACTAGATTACTTTCCCTTGGGTTCGACCCTGCCTATTGCTATACTAGTTTTGAGTAGGAATATAAATTTAGATTTGCAGTGCACAACGACGCGCTGTCAACCACCTCCACAAAACCCAGTATACCCACCACAAAATCCACCTCCACCACAAGCTCAGCATCAGAATCCAAATCCAATACCTCACCAGCCTCCTTATGCATATTATCAAAATGCATATCAGCCACCTCCTTACAATCAGTATCAGCAACCACCACAAAATGCCTACTACCCGCCACCTCCTCCACAGCCTCATGTGCAACCTCAGCAGCAGATACGACCACCGGCCACTATGAGAGATATATTTGTGCCGGCTTGAGCTCAGCATTCCTGGCCTGTAGCCCTTGATCCTGATGGAGACTTTGAGGTCAGACCGAATCTTATTCATCATCTTCCGAAGTTTTCAGGATTACCAGGAGAGGTTGCTACGAGACATCTTCAGGAATTTAATGGAATCTGCCATACGATTAGACCATACGCCATCACAGAGGATAAGTTCAAATTATTGGTTTTCCATTTTAGTTTGACTGATCTCGCAAAGAATTGGTTTTTATCGTTGCCTGCAGATAGTATTCGCACATGGGAGCAGATGCAGAGGAAGTTTCTTGAAAAGTTTTATCCTCCCGGGAAAGCATCGCAGGTTAGGAGAGAGTTGACTACGATCAAACAGGGGCCTATGGAGTCGACTTATGAATATTTAGAGAGATTTAATGGCCTAGAGCGCAGCTGTGTCAACCATGGGATTTCAGAGGCAATGTTAGTGGAGTATTTATTAGAGGGACTGAGGCCAATGGACAGGATGATGTTAGAGGCCGCAGCTGGCGGTACTGTTTTAAACCTGACACCGGGTGAGATACGTGAGCTGATGACAGATGTAGCAGAGAGTGCCAGGTTCAGAGATGAGACCTTCAGGAGAGACGATCACAGCCGAACTAGGAATGTGTCTCAGGTAGACTCCACTAAGAGTCAGATGAATGATGAGATTAAAGAGCTGAGAGAAATGGTACAGAAATTGATGGTTGGCTAAATTAGTGGAGTTAGACCCTATGAATTTTGTGGTGTCACTAACCACAAAATTGATGAGTGTCCGACACTTCAAGATAATCAGACAACGGATGTGAATATGATTGGAGGATATCAGAACTATGGTAACAGACAGGGAGGTAGGCCGAATTAGAACAACCAGAATGGACAGAATCAGCAGCCTCCACCATACCAGCCACCCTTCCGTCAGCAGAATAGATACTCGAACAATAATAATGCATACCCACAGCAGAGGCTGCCAAGCACTCAGCCGACAACAACTAATGCAGGATCAACTAACTCAATGGAAGAGATGTTGCAGGAATTACTCAAGGGGCAGAACAGGATGAGAAAGGAGCAGAGCGAGATGAGAAAGGAGCAGTGTGAGATGCAGAAACAACTTTCACACGTAACTAGTGTTGTGGTTGAGCTCCAGAAGAACACAGGAAAGCTCCCTTCACAGCCTGTTCCGAATCCGAAGAGTAGTGTTAATTCTATAAGCGTGAGAAGTGGAAAAGAGTTGGATGAGGGCTCAAAAGAAGAAATTTTGGGTTCACACTCAGCGTCTACCGCGGACGCCGAATGGAATTACCCCGCAGACGATGCTTCATTTAGTGAAAATACGGTAGGGTACGCGGTTACTGGTTCAAGGTACGCGGATAATCATCCAGCATGTACCGCGGATGCTACGGGTATTATTTCCGCGGACCGTAACCAATTATTAGAATATTGTAAAAGGGCCGCGGGTGAAATGAGTGAAGGGTCCGCGGCAATCAACTCAGCGCGTACCGCGCACGTCTATGATATTTCTTCCGCGGTCGTGACAGGATTGAATTTAAATTCAAGGTCCGCGGGACACAATTGTTTAGGGTCCGAGGGGAATGCTGAACGACATTTCAAAATGCAAATTTCTGACCCTTTTTCTTTAATTCCTTTGCAGATGCAAGAAGCTAAAACAAGAGGGATGAGTCAGCAAGTCAAGGAGACCCAGGACCGTTCACAATTACATGTGAACTAGGTAACGTGAGAATTCAAAATTATTTGATTGATTTGGGGTCTGCTGTGAATTTGATGCCTCTTTCAATTTATTCATCTTTAAATCTTGCACCGTTGAAACCACCAAGGCTTAATTTAATTCTTGGAGATAAGTCACTAATGAAATCTCTAGGGATGTTGGAGAATGTTTTGATGCAGGTCGGTGGACAACAGGTAACATGCACTTTTCATATAATAGATTTGCAAAGTACGGATGAGGATGATCCTTCTTCTCTACTACTCGGACGTCCATTTCTAAACGAGAATAAAGCGCAAATCGATGTCTACAGAGGACTACTGTCTTTGGAAATAGAGGACACTGTCATAAGGTTTAATTCGAAGGGAGATGTCTTGGAGCAAAGAATGAATAAACCACCTGATCCACTCAAATCAAATGCCAAAGTCACTGCGGTCGGTAAACGCAAACAAAGAACTCCAGAGAAGACGAATGTGAAGACAAAACCACCGGATTGTATGCGTAAGGATATAGTGAGTTACAATAATAATGACCGGTGTTATGCAGGTGATGCACAAGATATTAAGGTTGATCCACCGGATCATACAAAAATGGGTACATGGAAGTCAAACAGAGCTTCAAAGCAAGGTAAGTGCATTAATCAATCAATTTCTACTCAAAATAATGTTGACATGGTAAACAGGAAATTTGATTTAATGCATCCCTGGGCACCCAACAATTCCTGATCACAGGTATCGTCGAGCCAGCGACGTAAAACCAGTGCGCTTATCGGGAGGCGACCCGAGTGCATCTAGTTAAATTTTTATTTTTTAATGTTTTTTCTTTTTGTTTTCTTTTTGATGTGGTGCGGTGATCAGTGCACGTCTAGTGCATATGTTTTCTGATTTTCAGGTGTGCAAGGCAATATTGTTAAAAAATTACTCGGCACTCACCGTGGACGCTTCATGATTTGATTCCGCGGACGGTACATATATATGGCAATTATAAAGGGTCCGCTGATAGTAAATCTAAGAAGGGTCCGCGGAAGAAAGAGCCCGACACAATGCCCAGCCCATCTTCCATTTCCGCGGACGTTGCATACATTATTTCTGCGGACGTTATTGTGTATATGAATTTATTCGGGGTCCGTGGTATGGAATCCTTCAAGGTCCGCGTTTGACAAGATTTTGCAGCACATCCATAAGTCCGTCGCGTACACATTCGTCACTCGAATCCACTACCATCTCTATCTTGCCACCGAGACTCCAGCAGCTCCAGGTCCTCACTCATTTTCATTTTGTGGTGGTGTTGAGTTGAATTGCGGAGGAGATAGTGTATTGCGGATTGGGTTGTGTGAGATTTGTGTGCATCGGTGGTTTGGGGCTCGGATTGTGCGAGTAACGAAGGATTTTGGTGTTTTTCGGATCTCTTGGGTCGAATTGAGGTAGTTGTGGCTGATAAGAGGTTGTCGATTGGAGGAAGTGCTCAGAGGCAGTCGGAAACGGGATCTGAGACCCATCCGCGGAGGGTACAGGAATTTTTCCGCGGACGTTACAGGTTTATTGGAAAACTCTTAAGGGTCCGCGGATTAATTGGTCAAAGATCCGCGGATTAATTGGTCAAAGATCCGCGGTAGACGCTGAATTTTTGATTTTTTACCAGATTTCAGAGAATGAGCGAAGCAAGAAGGACACGTACCCCAGAGACATTCTTGAGGCTACCTCATCAAGAGCCCATATGGCCTTCTCGACATTTTATGGAGATGATGGAAGTGTATGAAGAAGCTCAGTCTATGCTTCGCCAGAGCGGATGGCGTAGGTTTTTTGAGTTGAGTGGCGAAGCAGATGTAGATGATACATCTGAGTTTCTGGGCACGCTGGCTCTAGCAGCACATGATGACCCTTCGAGCTTTCAGTATAGACACAGAGGGGTGACACACACAGCTACTAGACACCAGTTGAGAGCTGTGTTTGGATGGAGAGCTGGTGGTGAGTTTCTTGCGATGATTGAATCAGAGATGCAGGATGCATGGCAGGAGGTCTCAGGTCTGGCTACGGCATTTCACCCTAGTGAGACCAAGGCAAGGTCTATTGGTAGACCAGTAGTTTTTGCTATACATTTCATGATGGCCGGGACCCTCCACGCCCGGAAGAACGGAGGCGACAAGATGACGAAGAACGACTTAGCCATTCTCGCTTTGCTATGCAGAGGAAGAGTGGTGAACTGGAGTCATTACATATTGACACATTGGAGTCAGGTTAGAGCATCTGGGCCTGTTTCTTGTGGAGGCATGATCACTTTCATGCTCCGTGCACTGCATCCCCACCCCGTTCCGCCAAAGCATCGTTTGTTTCAGTATTCATGGGCCGATGAGGACATATTTCGAGTAGGGAAGCATATCAGGTGGTCCCGCACTGCTGACATGTATATATGGATTTATTTTGCGACCGAGGGACTTAGACCAGCAGACAGTCCACCTAGACGTGTAGGTAGGCCTAGAAAGCAGACGGGAGGTGTAGTGATAGCTGAGCCATCTGGCGCAGCGAATGAGGAGCCACAGCAGCCTAGGGCCCAGCAGGGCCAATTTACATCTAAGCAAATTTATTTTTTCTTTAACTCATTTCGCTCTCAGATTCTTGGCATGCAGAGTTTCCGGCCAGTGCAACCACCTCAGGGATGGACTCCAGGAGCGGCCATTCCTCCATAGTACTTGCAGCCTTCTCCTCCACCTGAGGAACAGTAGGGGAGTCACTTGTTCCCTATCACATCATTTATCGTTTTTATTAGTGTCTGTATCCCCTTCTTCATTCTTGTTGTATGTGGTGCCGTGAGGACACGGCATATTTCAAGTGTGGGGGAGGGAAATCGAGTCGGTTTAGAGTCTAGAATCTATTTTTTATGTTATTTTATGAGTCGAAGAGGAGAATTATCATTATATGCTGTGAAGAAATGACGATCTAGATGAGTGATGTTCTATCCTATGAGTTTCTGATATATCTGCATGCATGAAATCTGATGTTTTGTGATGTTTGTGCTTGATGATATGAATGCTTTTGAGTTGAGATATCTGGTGATGTAGAGTTGATAGCAAATGTCCTAGAGGGATTTAACATTCATTCTGAGATTTGCATGAATAATTGTGCTATATGTTGAGTTGATATTGTGGCATTCCGAACTGTGATAAAGATTATCTAATCTCTTGTCTGAGTAACCGGGAAAAGAGATGAGCGACCCTCATCTTGACTCGCGTAAAAAGGACAAGATGAGAAGTGAAATCTATATGTGGATAGTTCATTGGCAACGAATGTTTTTGTTTTATATTGGTTATGACTAGTGCCGGGGGTTAGGAAGAAAACCAAGACACTTCCCACTTGAGCACTTGCTTTAACCAATGGCACAAGCCAAAATAAGGCAAGCCATCAAAAAAAAATTCAGAAAATTCAGAAAAAAGAAAAAGAAAAATGAATAAAAGTTTGTTGTTGCCAATGAATTCATCTAATAGTATGTTTTGGATGCCATATTAAAAACTCAACTGTTAGTGTGATTAGGATTGTGAAATGAAGAATGAAGTTAGGAATCTGAAAAGGACTATCTCTAGATTACCATTGATATATCTCGACTTCAGTATTTTTATTGTTGAGTGCAGATTGAGCATGATTGATGATGATTGTATGCAGATGTTGATGAGATGATTAGATAGGATATCATGAGTTGGATAGCCATGTAGTTACAGTATACTCTGATGGATTCGAATCTGTAGTCTAGATCTTTACTTGTTCGAGACGAACAAGGATAAGTGTGGGGGAGTTTGATGGAGCGTATTTATACGATCCATCATTGTCTTATTTCCTTTATTCTTATATGCTTTATTTACGAAATAATACCTTGTTGTAGTGTTTTGCGTTTCAGGCGTATTTGGAGTGCAATGGAGATTTTACACGCTTATGGAGCAATTCTAGACGGATTCGGAGCACGAAGACGAAGGGAAGAAGCGAATGCATATTGGATGACGTCAGCCGCGGACGCTACTATATTTTCATCTGCGGACGTCACTGAATTTATACAAATGCATTAGGGTCCGCGGATTAAATCCAAGAAGGGTCCGCGGTAAACTCGGCCCGGCCTAGTTCAGAATTTCAGCAGCTTTGATTAGGGTTTCGATCCCAATTGGAAGAGCATCTTTGGACGGCGAAATTCCAGAGCTTAGAGTAGAGATTAGGGATCAAGCTTCAGCCTTAGTCTTCACAATCGATAACTCTTCGAACTCAGTTTTACTATTTTGTTTGTTACAATGTTTTCTATGAGTAGCTAAATTTCCCTACAGTTTGGTGAATTGAGTTGCAACATTGTATGAGCTCATTGAATAGCAAGTTTTAATCTATTGAATTCTGTTCTTTGCTATATTTGAATGTATTGTTATTTGCTTAACTCAGCCAAGCGATAAACTTAGGTTTATAGCAATTGCATGATATCTAATTGGATTGTCATAATAGTTGACGCGTGGGTTTAGGGTAGTATTATGGGAACACGTATCCTAGTCACGCATCAAACACATTTATAAATCGAGTGACCTCGAGTCGAACCCAAGAGAAGAGGTGATAGTTAACTAATTGAGATATACCTAAGTTTGCCTAACATAAAAGGATTGGGGGATGAAGATTAAAGGTTGATTGATTTTGATAACAAGGAAATAAAAGTGATCAAGGACTTCTACTTCACCCCTAGGACATAGGAGAGTTAACACACTCAATTTACTAGCACAAATCACATTTAGTTTGAATTCTTATGGCTACACATCATCCTTCCAAGTTCAACTCTCGTTCCATCCTTGGAGATTAGATGACGCGCTAAAAGGTATTGATTCTCAACCCATCGGTCTATTGAACCATGTGGAATTCAAGTGCACAACCTCAAGCTCTCGCTCTATTGGAAAGGCACTCAAACTCACACCAAACCTAGCCTATCACCAAGAGGAATTGTCGCTCTCGCGCACAATTAACTCTCAAAGCAACATTGATATAGTTACTAACATCCTAGGGTTCAATCGTCATCAAATCATAGGAAGTTAATTCACTTTGACACACTTAGGCATTTCGTCAAACACTTGGCATGCATCATTATGAACAAGTAACTACAACAATTAAGATTCAACTAAAATGTAATTCAAATGCATATAAAGAGTATACAAACATCATCCAAATCCTAGGGGATCCATATGATCCCCAATCACATGAACAACTACTCTAACATGACTACAAATGTAAACAAAGCATTCAAAATGTAAATCAACAACATAATAATGAAAGTAAAGGTAGAAAGCTTAGGAGATGTTGATGATCTTCAATTCTTCAAGCTTTCTCCTCTTGATCTTTTGGATCTTTAGATGTATGAATATTTGAACTTCCAAGGATCCCTCCAAAAAATGGCTTAGAATCCTCTTTATACCATGGAGTAAAATCTGGGTTTTTAGACTCCTAGGCCGAGTAGTATCTTCCTAGGGCCGAGCAAAATGAGGTTCCTTCTTGGTTTGCTCGGCCGAGGAGATTTCCTAGCACAAATGTTGCTCGGCCGAGCAAAATTCAAAGAGGATTTGCAGATTTTTTCTAAGTGTGAAATTTTGCTCGGGGAGAGGAGAATTTCTGCTCGGGGAGAGGAGAACCCGCTGAGTTTTATTGTATCAACCTTGATACATTGCTCGGCCTAGCAAATTTCACTCGGGAGAGCAAACCTCTTTGGCTCTTTTTATGCACTTTAATCCCCATTTTTGCTCTCTTTTGCACTTGATAGCTCCATGGTTATACTTCTTGAATAAATCCTAAAATAAGCATAAGAAGTATCATTTCTTTCACAAAGTAATCGAAAACAAACAAGAATCAAAGGTAGGATGCGTTCAAATAATAGTATATTTGCACGCTATCAAAACACCCCACACTTAATCCTTGTTCGTCCCGAACAAGTAAGCACATATAAGATGAAGTATGAATGCTCAAAATATATGGAAGCGTCAATGAGCTAGCAATTCATAAGGATGTGAAGATCATGCAACAATCTAGCATTTTCTAACTTAAAGTCCTAAGAAATGAAATGCAAGTTACAACTACTCCTAACTCACTTTCGTAGGCATCACGGATGCATTTAGCGTATGCATCAAGCCTTTAAACCCCTAGGCTGCCCTAGTGGACGAGTTATAGTCTCGTGAGAGTTTTCCAAGAGGGAGTACTCACAAATCCCGTTCACAATCATCCATTAAACAATGCATACCAATCAAGTGTTTGCTAAGCAAGAATTAGTCATTTTAATGCTCAAAAAGATGTGGAATTGTGCATTCGACTCATGTCACATAACATTTCAAGAATCATGTCATTCTTCACGTGCAAACATTCAAAGCCTTAACATCTTAACTAGCAATCACCAAATTCACCGTTTTATTACATTTCAATGCATAAATCATAAAGGGGAGTTTAGCACACATAATGGATCATCTAGTCAATCACTTAGGCTTGCTAGGGCAAGTCCATAAGCTCATGACTTAAACTCATTCTCAAGTTTTAGGCTAAACACCATAATCCATAAGAGAAGAGGAGTTTAGACGATCAAAATGATGAATCATGCATAGAATTCTTACTTGCTTATGCATATATGCAAAAGATCATCCTTTAATCCAATCAATCATTGCAAATGCATAGACAAAACTTGCAAACATGCTAAAAATGCAAGAAAAGCATAAAGTCAAGAGTTAGTGGGAATTACATTCTAGCTTCTCTTTTATTTATTTTTCTTCAAAATAATTTTTTGCTATTCAAGTACTTTCGAGGGGGAAATTACCTTCCTAACCCCCGGCACTTGAATAATTTTTTTTTGAGTTCATGCAAGCACTTTCGAGGGGAAACTTACCTTCCTAACCCCGGCACTTGCATAACTTTTTCTATTTTTTTCTTTCTATTGAGCAAGCTTTTGGTGTCAACCCCACACTTAAAACTTGACAATATGTCTAATTAGCAAGAATCAAGCACATAGGCAAGCAAAGCCAATACATAAGCTATGAAATTTAAACTAAAGTCCCCTAAGAGCAAGCAAGAAACTCTAAGACACTTCATGCTTTTTTTTGTATATGCTACCTTATCCTCCTTACTCATTATGCAATGAAAGAGCATGTTAATATCAAATGATTCAAGCTAGTATAGATGTCAATTCATGAGAACGTTGCAATAATTAAAAACTTCACTCATCCTAAAGCATTATGATCAATGAGAAAACTTCACAAACCACAATCACAAGTAATTTCACAAAGGTATTCTTAGACTTAGCAAACTTATTTTCAAGTTATCTTCGAAAATGTAGGATGAAAGAGATATGTAAAACAAGTGTTAATGCTCAAAAGTGATCAATGATTGATAGAATGAGGCAATTAAAGTATGAATGCAAGCATACTACCCACCCCACACTTAAAATTTTGCTTAGTCCTAAGCATTCAAATAAAAGCATAAGAGAAGGGTAAAGAAACTTCTCTCGTGTGAAGGAAGACTAGTATGCTCCTCATCATTTGCTCCATAAGTTTTCCCCTTAAGTATGCTTGTCTTTGGCATAATCCTAAACTCAGAAAGATTTCAAGATAGTGAAATAAAGGTGAGTTTATGAGGCAATCATACAATAAGTTCAAGCCAAGCACACCTAATGAAATATGAAGCTATTCAACTTAAACATCAAAGATGACATTAAGCATAAAGTTTGCATAACTTCAAAGGAAGCACACAAAAGAGTAGCAAGTTCAACTCACAAAATGTTACTAAGTCGTTACAAACAAGAGTTAAGCAAGCAAGTAATAATCGTAGTGCACTTCCTACTCATTATCCTCAACATGATCATCACCATCCTCTTCCTCATTATCTTTTTCTTCTTCCTTATTTAGTACGTTTTGAGGGTTAGATTGAGGATTGAGTGAGATAGGACTTAGGAGGGTTTTGGGGAAGGTGGAGGTCGAATATTGGGAGAGAGGAGTGGAATGGGGTGAATTCACTGGTCTGCTCGGCCGAGTAGATTTTTACCCTATAATTTTGCTCGGCCGAGGTGAATATTAGCCTTCCAATTTGGTCTTCTCTTGCCGATCAAAATAACATTGAGCGAGGTGGGGAGATTTGCTCGGCCGAGTAGATTTATCCTTGTAACATTGCTCGGCCTAGTAGATTTTTACCCTTGGAAATTTCTTTCAAGTCTGATCTCTGCACAATTCTGCTCGGCTGGACTAGATTTCCACTCGGCTTGAGCAAATGAATCTGATAGTTTCAATATCAAATCTGATGCTCTGCTCGGCCGACAACCTCTTACTCGGGCGAGCTGATTTCTGCTCGGCCAACTAGACTTTTTACTCGCCCCCACCATTTCTAATTGCTCCTATTTAAACTGAAGATAACAATCTGCTCGGCCAAGAGATAAAGTGCTCGGGCGAGCAAAATCCCAGAGATAGAAAAATTTCATGCCTCAAAGTGAAATTTCAGAAAAATTTTAAGTCCTAGGCAAGTTAAAACATTTTACTCCTTAGGCAAGATATCACCCCACACTTAGCTAAAATTATATATGCAACAAGTCACATGAGCTAAGTGCACATCTACTCAAGTAGCAATCAATTCAATCAACTTAGGGGCAAACATAATCACACATTCAATCAATCACCGATCATTCAATCAAGTTAAGAATAGGGAGCAAGAGACTTACTAGCCTAGTTTAACGTCTTGGCTAAGACGTAGCCGAAGCTTTTATCTCCAAGAAACACACTTAGTGAGTCCTTTGCTAGGATCCCTCACTAAGTGGTGCAAGCAAATGTTCAAGGACTCCTCACATCTTTGTAAGGAGTGAGTGATGGGTCGCCACGCTTAGGAATTTGCTTTGATTGCGCCGACTTCCCATTAACCTTTTCTTTTGTTGGAGGCTTTGGTTTTTGAGTCTTTCCAATATTTGCATTGCCTCCAACTATACCATCCTTCACCTTAGACATTTCTTTTGTCTTCTTAGCTCTTCTCCTTGCTCTTGGACTCTTACGCTTTCTTCTTTTTCTTCGTCTTTTTCTTCTTTTCTTTGAAGAGGTTTCGACCTTAAGTATAGGCAAGATAACTTCATTTACTTCTTCCTCTTCAAAGAACCATTGACGCATAGCAAAGTCTGTAGCTATATCAACTTTGCACACTTGAAGCTTGGGAAGAGGTGGCTTCTTCTCCTTATCCGGATTTTGCTCAACTGACTCCTTTCTTTGTGTAGGAACCTCTTCCTCTTCTTCCAAAAGTGGCATGATTTCTTGTAGTGCTTTTTGAGGTTCCTTTGCAACCTTTGAAGGTTGCTCTTGTTTAGGATCATCTATCTCTTTGTTCACGAAGTCAATGACTTTATATATTTCCACTTGTTCTCCTTCCGAATAGGATAAAAGCTCCTCTTGAATATTCAATGGATGGGCTTGTTGTGCTAGTTGTCTTTCAAGCTCCAAGGTATACTCATATAATTCATTAAATCTTTTTTCCAACCTTTGTTCCATCTTTTCTAGCATTAGTTGATTATCCTTTTGGAATTGAGCTTGGTTTGCCACCATTTGTTCCAATAATGCAAGAACATTGGCTTCTTGGCTTTGACTTTGTTGAACTTGTGGTGGCACTTCTTCGATGTAATCATAAGGTGAATAGGGTGGATGGTAATCTTCGTACTCTTCATGGGAGTTTGTGTTCCTATAGGTGTAGAATTCCGATTGAGGAACATATTGATCTTCTTCATTGTATCCCATGTTGTCCATATCTTCATGATAATCTCCATAAGTATTCCTTTGATCATATGGACAAGAGTATTCATCATGGCCAAAGTTATGGCAAATGTCACATTCCCTATGTGAATTCCACATGTTTTAGTAGGGGAATGGTGTAAGGTCCTAAGTAAATGAAGGCGGTTGAGTGAGGGGTTGGTGGTTGATGTAGAAACTTAATTTTGTGCTCTTCTTGCTTTACGTCTCGCCAACTTTCAATCCACCTATCAAGCAATCAAAGGAAAGCAAAGTAGGTAAAGAATATCACAAAACAAGCAAGATATCACACTCAAACAAGCAATTACAAAAACTAAAAGGAAAATAGAGTGAATTAAGCAAACAAAAGTAAAACAAAACTAGAGAACTATCTAAGAACTCTTCCCCGGCAACGGTGCCATTTTGACGCGTGGGTTTAGGGTAGTATTATGGGAACACGTATCCTAGTCACGCATCAAACACATTTATAAATCGAGTGACCTCGAGTCGAACCCAAGAGAAGAGGTGATAGTTAACTAATTGAGATATACCTAAGTTTGCCTAACATAAAAGGATTGGGGGATGAAGATTAAAGGTTGATTGATTTTGATAACAAGGAAATAAAAGTGATCAAGGACTTCTACTTCACCCCTAGGACATAGGAGAGTTAACACACTCAATTTACTAGCACAAATCACATTTAGTTTGAATTCTTATGGCTACACATCATCCTTCCAAGTTCAACTCTCGTTCCATCCTTGGAGATTAGATGACGCGCTAAAAGGTATTGATTCTCAACCCATCGGTCTATTGAACCATGTGGAATTCAAGTGCACAACCTCAAGCTCTCGCTCTATTGGAAAGGCACTCAAACTCACACCAAACCTAGCCTATCACCAAGAGGAATTGTCGCTCTCGCGCACAATTTACTCTCAAAGCAACATTGATATAGTTACTAACATCCTAGGGTTCAATCTTCATCAAATCATAGGAAGTTAATTCACTTTGACACACTTAGGCATTTCGTCAAACACTTGGCATGCATCATTATGAACAAGTAACTACAACAATTAAGATTCAACTAAAATGTAATTCAAATGCATATAAAGAGTATACAAACATCATCCAAATCCTAGGGGATCCATATGATCCCCAATCACATGAACAACTACTCTAACATGACTAAAAATGTAAACAAAGCATTCAAAATGTAAATCAACAACATAATAATGAAAGTAAAGGTAGAAAGGCTTAGGAGATGTTGATGATCTTCAATTCTTCAAGCTTTCCTCCTCTTTGATCTCTTGGACTTCTTTAGATGTTTGAGTATTTGAACTTCCAAGGATCCCTCCAAAAAATGGCTTAGAATCCTCTTTATACCATAGAGTAAAATCTGGGTTTTTAGACTCCTAGGCCGAGTAGTATCTTCCAAGGGCCGAGCAAAATGAGGTTCCTTCTTGGTTTGCTCGGCCGAGGAGATTTCCTAGCACAAATGTTGCTCGGCCGAGCAAAATTCAAAGAGGATTTGCAGATTTTTTTCTAAGTGTGAAATTTTGCTCGGGGAGAGGAGAATTTCTGCTCGGGGAGAGGAGAACCCGCTGAGTTTTATTGTATCAACCTTGATACATTGCTCGGCCTAGCAAATTTCACTCGGGAGAGCAAACCTCTTTGGCTCTTTTTATGCACTTTAATCCCCATTTTTGCTCTCTTTTGCACTTGATAGCTCCATGGTTATACTTCTTGAATAAATCCTAAAATAAGCATAAGAAGTATCATTTCTTTCACAAAGTAATCGAAAACAAACAAGAATCAAAGGTAGGATGCGTTCCTATAATAGTATATTTGCACGCTATCAATAGTAAAACCTAGCGGTGGAGCTATTGTGGTAGTTTGATTGGATTATTGTTACATCTTCTTGAGACTCTAGCGGGTAATAGATGATAGAACTAGAATTAGGTAACAACCCTAGCGGGACTATCTATTTAGAACTACTATAATTCATTAGCTTAGAACGTGTCCGGTCTATGATTACTAGTTGCAACGAGATTCCCTGAACTGTGATTTCTCATTCAGTAGTTAAATTTTTAGTTTTAGTTTACAATCAATCTTTCAAACAAACCCCCGGATAGGAGTAGCTTAGCTAGTAGATTAAATCCGACACTAGATTACTTTCCCTTGGGTTCGACCCTACTTACTGCTACACTAGCTTTTAGTAGGTTTATAAATTTAGATTTGCAGTGCACAACGACGCGCTGTCAGTGACTTTTCAAATGAATGAAATCTCCTAGAGAATATAATGATGTTAACCAACTTTGTCATCTCAAACAAATCATTTATATACGGATCAGTAGCTTTATATAACTCAACAGCAATTGCAGCAGTGAAGTCCAATGGGATGGATGAGCTGAGGTCGAGATTTTGTGTTGGTATAAGTTCAACAGAAGTGTGTCTCCTTGGACACAACATTGTTTCAAACTGCAGCCATGAGCTTCAATTGCGTCCAAATGTCATCTGATTTAACAAGAGGATGTCACATGAATGTTTCTCTCAACGTTTCAAGTTGGAATGATTATAATTCGACAAATACAGAATTCAGGCATTGCAAACAAAACAAAATAAATCAAAGTACATACTAAGAAGATAAAAAAAAGTACTTGAAATCATTAGACAACTAATCGTTCAACTTCAAACATAATGCAAACAACAAACTGAAACATACTAGCTTAGAGCTAGTACTACTTATTAAAAACATAAGTTGTAGTAAAAACCAAACGCTAAGCCTTGTTGACATTAAGAATGAGCCTGATCTGACGACGCATCAAACTCAGACGTTTGTAGCTGAGTTTAGCTTCAGAAACAAGCAATTTCTCCCATTTTTCATCCAATTCTTTCTTGACATCATCATCAAGTAACTCCATTCTATCCTTGAGCAGATTGGCACTAAACATCATCTCGATAGAGTCCTTGTGCTGAATGAACTGACTGTAGCACAACGAATCTGAAATATCAGCAACTCCCTTTACCTCAAAACACCCTTCTTCAACTCCTACGGTAGCAGCAGTTGCACCCCAGATAGTCTTTGACAAATCAAATATCATCTGTTCATGGGTAGATGTAAAAACCTTTTTCTTAAAGGCATTATTCTCATACTTCATTCTCATCCTCTTAATCTTGTCACGAAACTGATCTTTTGAAGCATCAAAAGTAATGAACTGTTTGAGAAATTCATAATAACCAGGTTGGTCATCAGCAGGGTTAGTACCTATCTTATCATTAAACTCGATCATTCCTTTGATGAGTCCAATCTCATCCTATTCACTCCATCTCCTAGCGAACAACTTACTTACATTCAAACCCTTTTGCTTAATTGCACCATCTTGCTCATCCTGATCGTTATTATTTACATCTTCCTCCATCACTGGGAGGGCAGCATCTTGCTCATCCTGATCATTATTATTTACATCTTCCTCCACCACTGGGAGGGCAGCATCAGCAACAGCATCGACCATACGACGCTTTTTTGCCTTTTTTTATCTCTTTTCATTCTTTTACGCTTTGAAGTAGCAGCTTTGCAGGTAGCAGGAGTTGGAGTCCTTTTTGATGGAACGGTTGTTACATTAACTTCATCATCACCATGAGTTTTGGATAACATTTTTTCAACAGCTGCATGGTCTCTGTCGGATTGGACGGCCTCTTCATTCGAACCCACTTTCGAAGAGGAGGATAATGTCATATTACTGTCTCTTAGAAATAACTGTCGTGTACTGTTCCATCTATTTATACGCAAGAGCCACTTCTTTAGCTTTAGAAAACCGTTCGTATTTTACATTATTTACTATGTTATAAGCCGTTTGATTGATCGAACATAGACATTTGTGTGTACACGCGAAATATAGGGACTCTGTTAGAAAGTAGTAGTAATTGAGCATATTGCGAAAGGTATAATTATTACATAAAAAGTACACGACTTTAAATGCATGTAAATAAATGCATGGCTTATAGTGAGATGGATAAATATTTTCCATCGAGACATCATAATAATTAGTATATCAGCCCATCATTTATACTCCAATTCTACCTAGTGATATTTTAAACGTTACAAATAAATCAAATACTTGTTTTTGATAAGATCAATTCTATTCCATGTGACCAAGCAAAAATGAACTTCACACTAACTGCAAAAAGGTATACAAGTATATCAATTTGAATGCGTCATGTGAAAAAGCTTTTTTGACGTGTTACATTATGTCTAAAGCAAATATTACAATGACTACATAATCATTCATATTCATTCATGCATATTCATTTCATATTCATAAACCCCTAGCTCCTACCACGTCACATATTGTTACTTGTGTCTTGTGCAGCCTCTTTTTACAACAAGCTAGCTTTGTACGTAGCACTATGCATGGATTGTTTACATTGCGAGATGCACATTGAGGTATATATGCTGACTTTTGATGACCAACAATATGAGCTTGATCTTGCATTACTTGGTTAATGTTAATGACTTCACTCATGTTTTTTCCAAAATCTAAAAAATTATAAGAGCTGAGTAAGTTGTTTATAAGCATGGTTCATAGCTAGGTCCAATAATATTCATTTCAGGCATCTGGTATTTCTGGCCTGCGTAGAGAATCATTGATGTAAATGATTAAATTAGCATAATAATGATGTGCAGTCACAGGATTTACTTACAAGTTCTTAAACAAATCAAAACAGATCGATCAATATGAACTACAAGATTGCATTTCCGTTCAATTCTATTAGCTCGAAAGCAAACAGACTCTCAGCGACCTCATGTTTAATTGCGCCTTCTTTTTATATCCATGTATATTTTGGTAACCTTGCATTGGATGCATATTTACTACTACAAAGATGTGTATATTTAACAATCGTTTTCGTTCATTTTAATATATATATCCGTCGGAAATGTTATCAAAAATTCAAAATCAACATGACTGTAGATTATAACTTTGTTTAATTCTGTCAATTTAATGATATTTTATTGTTAATAACTTTATTTAAAAATAATACAAAATATTAATGCGTATCAACACATGTTTTTACAAAGTCCTACTCTAAATATCGGTTGCTTTATCCAAAGAAGTTGAATCTCCAAGTCCTGCCAAGATTGTTGATAGGTATTTGAATCAAAATTACAAACAATCAAATAAAGCGGGACTAAGAAAATGTGAGATTGAAGGCAGGAATCAAAAAATTAGGGAAGTTAGAGACAATTTTGGGATTTAACTTTCCATAATATTCATTTACGGAACATATTTTATATTCTAGTCTATAATTAGTTTATTTCTTTCTATACAAAGTTTGTCAACATTATATTTCTAATAAATTAATTTCAGTGATAAATGTCCAAACTTATGTACTTTATTTATTGTATCAATTTACAACCCCATGGCTCTTGAGTTTTATATTTATATGGATATGTGGTACTGGTTTAAGTTCATGAGAAACAATAAGTTTTTGTGTTATGTAAGAACTTAATCTCAACTGTTGATTTTGATACTCGGACAGTTGAGATTAAAGTTGGTTTTTTAAATGGGCGATTAGATTTGCAAAGAATCCTAGCGGTTGAGTTTGGCGGTTTTATCAGGAATCAAATACCATTTGTAAGATTATTAGTAATCAACGATTGAAATTTTATCCCACGATCTTACATTTAGTTAGATGTTTTTCTTGAACTTTACTCCGTGGCACTAAATTTTAAATTTTATCATAAGCATTCAATCACTTTTACTTGAATTCTATTTTCACCTATTTTCACCTATTTTATTACAATTTGAAATAATAAAATATGCATGATTAAGAGTAGAAGCTTAAATTAACAAATATGTCATTACCTGCACGCATTATGTTAATTATGTAGTGAAGAAAACTAACATATTGCACTTCAACGAAACTTGTTTGAAATCAAAGTAATATTTACAACCGAGTTGTTTGCCACCTATCTTTATTGGTAATATATTTATTACCAACAAATGATAGATCGTTGATCTAATTTATTGATCTTATGATATTTCTTGTACATAACTGAATCAATAGACACAAAACTCGAAACGTTGAAACTGTAAAAGCTGCCTGGCCAAAGAGCCTCTATTGAGCAATACACTAGAAAAGGTTGTTGATGCACGAAGCCACCATTACAAGAACGAGCTAACACTGTTAGAAATAAAATTAAGTTATCAGAGTTGCGCAGCGGAAACATAAATTGACGTGACCCAGGATCGTAATAGCCATATTGGTGATTAAGCATAATAAACTGAATTGTATAAAGTGCATACCTTGATGCGGAAGCTTTAACATCCTAATGGATCCGTATGATAAATAATAAACTTGAAACAACAAACCTGAGTTGTGTACGCAGTACACCGGGTTGGTGCTTCCAGCCTAGCCGGATGTCCCTATTCAACACACTGCTGAGAGTCACAGAGTATTGAGAACATTACGGTAGACCGGGGACCATAACCCCTATTTATAGATGTACACTAGCATCTATAAACGAGATAATTACCAAATCCGTCTCTCAAAGATATTGATAATTATCTCTTTGGTATCTACACAGGATATTCCCATGACTATAATTATCACACTAAAATCTTAACCAATATTTGATCACTTAAATTGATAGATTTATCTTTAATAATAGCATATTTAAATATTCGATAAATATTACGGTCCCATTATGAATATTTAATAAAATATTCCAACAATCTCCCACTGGACCGAATATGCAATCGAATATCCTTAAAACTGAAGTGTGCACCAAATTGCTATTATTTCAAGTTGTGATCCGAACAATCCCGTCCATTAACTATGGTAACATAGGATCAAGGCAGCCTTCGTAATCATATTTCGTTACTAGACCGAGCTTGTCACGTATGCTAACACAGCTAAACGACATGGATCAATCATGGGTGTGTAGCATGGAAATTACATGCAATGTGATCAGCACATGCCTATTTCCAACTGGTCCCAATGCGAGATCAACTGAACTTTCCAGAGTGTACAGTGCAACCTTATCTGCAGAACTTAATTCAAATGCATGCATCAAGCTTTGTATAATATACAGCGACATAACTCCCACTGAACCTGGATATCAATTGAGACGTCTCTCAAAAGATCTTAGTTAACTTAAGCGGCGCCATAGTGGAGTTTAACACCAAATGCTCTACATTATTCTTTCACTCTGTACTTTATGTTCACAACAAAGAATCTGAATTCAATGATCTTCCACACTGATTATTCTAAGTTGTAAACTGAACATGATATAGTCAACATCACCAAATAACTAAATAGTTTTTAACCTTATCGGAAGTATTAATGTGATAGTGACCTTTAACCATATTCCTAAATCGATGCCTTATAATTTGCTAGTCTAGTGCTGACGTAGACAAATTAAGATTTATAACAAATCATGTAGGGCATCATCATAACCGATCTCGACTTGCTGGACATCCGTTAGTGAGCATATCTCTTTAGTATTCTCTTACTTTAAATTCAATTTTGAATTCCTGAAATACTTGCACAACATGTGATATATGTACATACTTCCGAATACATACATAATCAATCGAATTTAACGTGTATCACAAGTTCCATTAAGGCAAATCTTTACTCCCATCGAACTGTGATATCCGTTAACTGAAGTTGTACACATCTCTAACCCAAATGAGATGACAATACAACAACTATTTCAAATATCATCAATTGACATAAAAAATGTCACCAAATCTGTTACTTAATATTGAGTTTGAAACTATGAATTATAATCTTAATAACCTGATGAGAGTGAAACATATCTCTCCCCCAAACTCAACATCCTCAACCATATGAGATTTTTCTCGCCAAAAGATGATGATATGAAATTTCATAAATGTGCATTAAAGCACCCAAAGTGTTGTGCATGTATGTTACTTATTAAAAAAAGAGAATAAATTTAATGACATACTCACCAAATATTTAAAAGAAGTTTTGACATTCCAAGATACCGGTACAACATTAATAGCACGTCGGAGGACTATGGTATTAACTGTAAGTGATATCTTGTTGTAGTGATCAAACATTGACGATAAGATATGTGCAATAATAAGACATCGGAGGATGCAGTTACTATCCACATAAGTAACCAAATAATCGTCACACATTTATCACCACATGTACATATATAGTCACAATAGATATTAATGTGCGGAGGCCTAAATTAATATCCACGCATACTACACAGTACTCCGACAAACCAAATATAATAATATATACATGGATACGCCACGGAGGTGGTCAAGTATTCCACTTCAATTAAATATTCGGAGAGTTGGCTTAAGGGTTGAACGCCAAGTCTTACGATTAAATCTTAAACAAAGTTGATTCCCAAGTTTTATGATTCCATAATTGTACAAATTAACCAAAGTCAATTAGAACAAACCAAATGAACCATAAATAATTAAATTTGTCTAATAAATCCTTAATTAGACCAAATTCAATCATCAAAATGAATCAACAATCTTGAACCAAAAGTGAACCAAAACAGGTCCCATAATAAACCAAATTGAAGGAATGAACCGAATCAGTCCAAACGAACCGAACCGATTCAATTTGAACTGAACCGAATGGTTCAATACTCCTTCCCAAATTGAAAACCCTAATTAGGTCATCACCTAAACTCAAATAACAGCCGCTGCCACACGCTTAATGAAATTGACGTGCTTGCTGCTCAAGCAAATCAATGTCGGAATTGACTAGCTGTTTGAACCGAGCACCATTCTCAAACAAGGAGCTTCAAGCCTACCTTTGGATTGACACGTGGGTACATCCGTTGACTAGCATTTCGCATATCCGGCCGCTGCAGCACCACACACATCCGCCGAGTGCAACGTGTAATCCATTGCTTGATGCGCTCGCTCCAAAAGTTGCTCAGTACATTCATGAAAAAATGATTAAAATCAACTTGCCAATTTTAAGAAAGTCAAAACATAGAGCAAGATACAACAGTTGACAAAATAAACTTAAATATGCTTAATTCCGAATATGGTCTGACTGATACCACTTGTTAGAAATAAAATTAAGTTATCAGAGTTGCGCAGCGGAAACATAAATTGACGTGACCCAGGATCGTAATAGCCATATTGGTGATTAAGCATAATAAACTGAATTGTATAAAGTGCATACCTTGATGCGGAAGCTTTAACATCCTAATGGATCCGTATGATAAATAATAAACTTGAAACAACAAACCTGAGTTGTGTACGCAGTACACCGGGTTGGTGCTTCCAGCCTAGCCGGATGTCCCTATTCAACACACTGCTGAGAGTCACAGAGTATTGAGAACATTACGGTAGACCGGGGACCATAACCCCTATTTATAGATGTACACTAGCATCTATAAACGAGATAATTACCAAATCCGTCTCTCAAAGATATTGATAATTATCTCTTTGGTATCTACACAGGATATTCCCATGACTATAATTATCACACCAAAATCTTAACCAATATTTGATCACTTAAATTGATAGATTTATCTTTAATAATAGCATATTTAAATATTCGATAAATATTACGGTCCCATTATGAATATTTAATAAAATATTCCAACAAACACTACGCCAAAAATTCACTTAAGGAACTTATATTGATGAAGTCACATAATTAAAAGTCGCATAAGATGGCTTACCCGACTAACATAAATCGCAAGTCACGTAAGATATCTTATGTGACTAAAGCTACGCGACAAGCATAAGTTTGTCACTTTAGAGATGTAACGCGACAAATATCTAAGCGATAACTCATAGTTTGTCGCGTTAGTATATTTTCAAATTGCCGCGAAATTGTTTCAACAACCATTTATGTCTTAAGCGACTTACATTGTTATATGTAAGTCGCATAACACTACGCCAGAAATATACTTAAGGGATTTAGATTGGTATATGATAGTTTCACTTCCAAATTTTTCATCATAGTTGAAAAATCGTGTTTAGATTTGTGTGATATGAGATGTTTGGTTATGAAGCTTCATAACTTTGTGAAGTCATAGTTTGTTTTCCTAAATTGTATAGTTATGTTTTATTTTTGAGCATTCAAGTATGTTATTCATCATAGTTGAAAATTCAAGTATATATTGGATTAAGACATGCAATAAGTTTAACTTTTTATAAACTATTTATTCTAGATAATTATATCAGTTATATATATTGATGTAAAAAGAAATTTCATCATATGCTCATGTCCACTTCATTACTTGTATATGTTGGCAATTAACATGAATACTAACATTGAGTAAAACGTAACATTTTTACTAGAAATCTAATGCTTATGTGACTAACTCTGACCTAAGTTAGTCACATAAGATATGAAAATTTCAGGCGAGAAATGAAAATTTCAAGCGGGATCTGAAAGTTTCATTTGAGATGAGAAAATTTCAGGCGGGTATATCCGAATTTCTGGATTTCATACTTCTTTTTTCATTTCTCAAACTCATTCACACAACCCCAATTTCATCTTTCTCAAAGTTATCTCCATCAACTCAATTTCATTTGACTCTACCAATCCTACTTCATTTCTAGCTCTTTTTCAACTCTTTTTTCATTTGTCAAACTCATCTCTACCAATCCTACTTCTCAAAACCATAAGTTTTACTAGCTAACTTCTTCACTTTAACATTCATCATTTGCAATGAACCCTAATCATGTTGCCGCCGCATTTGCTAGGTGAAGTAGCCACCACATTAGTTGCTCTATATCATGGCGTTGAAGGTGTGTGTGCTGCCCAAAGTGAAGTTGCTGGAGCTGCTTATGCTCATGTTTCCGACGCCTTATCTTTTTATTGTGTAGAGATAGCACTTTTGTACACCTTGTATTTGTGAAATGTTTTGAGACTTGAGACTTGATGTATTTGTAGAATTTAGTTTGAGTTCAATAAACTTGCAACTTGATAGTGAAACGTTTGAAGCCATGTAGTGGTTGATTTAGTTTTGGTCTTCTGCATTATTTTGTATTATAAATAACAATCTAATAACTGTGTCACTTAAGATGACAGTCTAATTTGACTCATATTTTATGCGACAGATGTGTTATGTCGCAAAATATTGGTTATAAGAAGCGATTAACATATTATAAGTTAGTCGCTTAAGTGGCTTGCGACACGCCTTATGCGACTTACCTAATGCGACACCAATTGCGTCGCATAAGAATTAATGCGACTAACTTAGGGCTTATGCGACAATTTTTTATGTGTCACTTAAGTGTATTTCTGGCGTAGTTTAAGTCAGCTGTACAAATAACAAAAGGAAGAGCTTAAAGACTACTATAATTTCTCTGAACCAAGAATCACGTACACATATCTCCGTAAAAAGTTAGTAAATTTCTAGTTATAAAAATGTATACTTGCATTTGGACACTCTTAAACCAAATCAAAAACCTGAGACCTATTTGCATTCTATTGATATTGGCCTGCTGATATTAAAAGCACGTCCAAACGGAGGCCTCACATAAAATCACAAATAACGCAAGCTGGAGGTTGCTGCTCAATATCACCTCAGTGATTATTAATCCCTTTTATCATTGATGAGTACATAAATGTACTAATATTTATGCGCAATTCCCATTTAGTTTTTGTTAGTTCTATAGTTGTTTGTGAGAATTTTGATACTTTTCGTGTGATTTTCAGGTTGTTTACATCTTTCGAATTCACATATTAGCTTTGGAAAAATGAGCGCAAATGTCTAGAGAACCGTTGAAAAAGTAATGAATTTTGGTCAAGTCAACCAAAAGTCAACTCAAGTCAACCGAAGGTCAACTCAAGTCAACTTTGACTCGGTCAACACGGTCGAACCCAGATTTTTCAAGGCTATAAATACAAATCTCACATTCAAAAATCAACATCTTTGGCAAATCATCAAAACACAAAATAAAGACCAAAGATCAAGTAGAAGGAGAGGAAGCTATGGATTGAAGATTGAAGATCATCCACATCTAGACTACATCCTAAACTCTACTTTTACTTTCATGCCCATTGTTTACATTTACATTTTCATTGTTATGTGTATGTTTATCACCATGTGTGAGTAGTTGACTTGTGATTGGGGATCATATGGATCCCCTAGGTTAGGATAGAGTTTTGAACATTCTTTTCATGCATTTGAATGAAGTTTGGTTGTTTTCTTAATTGTTATAGTTACATGTTCACTAAGATGCATGCTAAGTGTTTGACAAAATGCCTAAGTGTATCTAAATGAATGAAACTTCTAGGATTTGATGACGATTGATTCTTAGGATGTTTAGTAACTACTTCATTGTTGTTTTGAGAGTTAATTGTGCGCGAGAGCGACAATTACTCTTGACGATAGGTTAGGTTTGTGTTGAGTTCTTAGTGTCGTCCAATAGACCGAAAGGTTGAGGTTGAGATGCTTGAATTCCACATGGTTCAATAGACCGATGGGTTGAGAACCAATACCTTATAGCGCATCAATCACATTCCAAGGAAGGAACGAGAGTTGAACTTGGAATTTGATGCGTAACCTTAAGAGAACTAACCAAATATAATTTGTGCATGTAAAATTGAATGTTTGATTCTCCTAAGTCCTAGGGGTGAGGTAGAATCCTTAATCACACCTTTATTTTCTTTTTAAAATCAATCATCAATCAACAAATCCCCCAAACTTTTTATGGTAAGTAAATTTAAGTAATTCTTAGCTAGATAACTACCACCTCTTCCTTTGGGTTCGACTCTAGGTCACCTAGATTATAAATTTTGTTTGACTTGCGTTATTAGGATTAGTGTTCCACGAATACGCCCTAAACCCGCGCATCAATCATCCACCAAATGTTCCTAATGAATTTTGCCCTTGGATTCCGTGCTACAACCCTAATTCATCATCCCCATCTCCATCTCTATTGACACAATCTTTTAGACAATTGCACACAATCAACACCATCTCCATCCTCATATCAAATAGTTGTTTATTCTATTAATTCGAGGTTAGTTCTTTATTCAATCAATTTGAGGTTAGTCCTTATTCAATGAATTTGAGGTTAGTCCTTTGCTTAATCAATTTTAGTTAGTCTTGATTTTGTTTTTCATTTATTTCAAATTTTAGATTGTTATAACCATTTGAAATTTATTTGATTGTTTTTATTTGCAAATTAGGTGATGCGAGTATGGATAAATTTATAGTGCGTCGCAAGAGAAGATTAGAATCAAGTGTTGAACCTTCTTTGAATAATGATGTTCAATCCAATGTTGGTGCGAATGTTCCTCTTCCAATTGAAATTTGATTGATGAAATTGGTATTTCGGATGAAGAAAGAGGTCGACCAAAGAATGATAGTGATGATTTTGTTATCATGAGCGATCCGGCGCTAAGGTTACCGATCAATGAATATGATCATTTAGTTAGAGACAACATAAGGAGAGCTTATGTGGTTCAAGGTCCGTGTCAACCATATTCACATATGTTTCCAAAAACCAACTTGGGAAATAAGTTGAGATGCTTTCGAAGCGAGTGATTTAGAAAATGGGAGAGATGTGTTTAAGAGCATCGACAACGAAGTTATAATGCGCTATTTTCAGGACATGAATACTCGCAAGCAAATTCTGCCTTCTTTACCTCCTTCGGCGGCAAAGTGACTAAGTGATTAATTAGATATAACTTACATTTATGTTTCATTGATATTGTATCTCTCTTTTGATTGTCTTTTTGTATGAGACATTACTTTTTCAATTTTTTGTCCCCCCTAATTTATTGAATGGCTGGATCCGCCACTGAGTGGGTAAAACCTTGGCCAGCATTTTATTCATGATATAGTGATATTGTGATCACTTATTAAAATGACAAGTGTCTTGCACATGCAAGATTGGAACAGATATTACCATTTGCGTAGTATTTATGAAAGAGAACACAACGGTCGTAATTTTTCGAGGTTAGTTAGTAGCCGCCTCCGTGCATAGGAAAATACAACAGTGATTATTACAAATCTTTATTGTAATGCATATGCATGCGTATATAAATTGTGCTGTAAACTTTCGATCAAAAGAGGATCCAGAACAAACATGGCCATGGACATAAGCAACGGAAGTTACTTCATGACCATAGTGGTTAATTTAGGCGCAAGTGCAACCACGTTCGACCTTGCAAAAGCAGTATGCAACCATGGATTTTTCATGCTGCCGCCCAATGTTTGGATTCCTTCACTTCATGTTTTGCAGCGTCCCATTCGTCTCCTGAACGATTCTTCATATATGATTTCCATCTTCCAACCTCCCCTCCACCATGTTTATCTCTATGTCCGAGTTCATGACGTCTCTCAGCTTCCACTTAAATATCAAAATGAAATATCGGTGATCGATCTTTTTTATATTAATTGTACATATATTCTTCTCTTTGTCATTACTAAATAATATTGATCAATATGTCTCAGGACCAAGTCTGTCGAATGCTGAGAATCTCTAGGGAAGATGAAAAAAATGTTCGAGCTTTTCAGGAAATGCATCCCATTGCCAAACAATATGGCTTCTTTGGTCGAATCTTCCGATCCCCGTCTTTATTCGAGGATGTGATCAAGTCTATGCTCCTGTGCTCATGTGGGTATGTTCTGAATCAATTATCATAGTAATTATTATTGTAAGCTAACTTGTATTGTATAAACAAGTTTGTATATATATACATGTGTTAAAGATGGAAGAGAAGCATGGAAATGGCTGGTGGGTTATGCCGTCTGGATGAGGCGGCGACTTTGAGAAACTTTCCTAGCAGTGAGCAGTTATCCCGCCTAGATGAGGCTACGTTGAACAAATACTGCAATTTAGGGTACAGAGCTAAGTATGTGATTGGTTTCGCAAGAGCAGTCACAAAGGGAGACTATAATTTAAAGAGGTTGGAAGAATTGGCAAAAAGCATTCGGGAAGGTGGATCGGGATCATATTCTGAAGTGGAGATGGAGTTGAAGAAAATCGTAGGTGCTGGTGATTTTGTGGTAGCAAACCTTGCCATGTGTCTTGGTTTTTATCATAGAGTTCCCATTGATTCTGAAACCAAGCGGCATCTACGACAGGTTTAATTATATTTGTTGAACTACGTTAATTACTTGTGTTTTTCGAATCTTGTTGCTAAATGAATACATTGCATGCTTTGAAGGTGCATGGTAAAGAGGTTGGCAAGAAGTGTGTGAAAGATGTAGAGGAAATTTACAGCAAGTATGCACCGTATCAATGTTTAGCCTACTGGTACGTATATGCATGCATGCAACTTGATTTATAATTAAACACATATTAACGTACACTGTATATATGTTGCATAAGCTCTTTTTGGATCCGTAATCTTCCAGGTTTGAGTTAATTGATGGGTATGAAAAGGCATTGGGATCAACCCTGAGTGAACTGCCTTCTTCCAAATATGCTTTGGTTGCTGGAAATTGCAGCTCCAACTCTTCCTTGAAAAGTTGAAAAGGCAGGCAGACATTACTGATCATGATGATATTTGTTTTGGGAAGATCCTGTCCAATTTTCAATATACTTTGTGTTTTTCCAATCTACGGAACCTAGCAATTATTATCTGTTTTTAATGTGAAAAAGCTTGCAGTTCTACACACTATCTAAACCCTAATACTCTATGTCCAACCGGTTGGGTTTACACTTTACAATATTTTATTTAACAGATGCAATAAATTTACATGTGATTATATTTTATGTTTTAAGTTTCTGAGTTTGAGTTAGGTGGCTTCTTTTATTAAATCATTTTTTACAAAAAATATTTCAACGTCAAAAGTGTCATTGAGTTCCATATTTTAAATAAGTTTTTTTCAGCACATGGGATCTCCTAGACTATAACTATGTATGTTAATAATATATTTTATGTTGTTATTCCTCTCAAGTACTTTTGATAACGAGATAAGATAAAATACAGTGGGAAAAGTAGTTAATGCTATATCAAATAAATAAATATAAATATTAGGTTTATATTTTAAAAAATTCCATCTAATGAGGCTGATTCATTGATAATTTTGGAGCATTTATAATTTGCGAATATGGATGCGAGTACTGAGAGGTTACACTCGATAAATTTTTGTTAGTCAGACTTGGTTAAAACTCGGTTAATACTCGTATAAGTGCTAGATAAAATATTGATAAAACATAATAAATACTCAACAAGTACTCGTTTAAATTCAGATTATTAGTGTAAATATGATATACGTAATATATATGTGTTTATAGTTAGTTTAACAATTATATAGTTGCATAATTAATTTGTTCAAGAACCTTTTCACTCATTTGACTCTCAACACATTTGTATTATGAATTTTTTTTTAAATACCCAATGAAAACTCGAATTTGCCTCGAATTCGTCAAATTTAAACGAGTCAAATTTGAACATAATTTTTAAAACTTGAACTCGTTAAATTTAAAAGAAGTCTAGTTTGAGCAACCTAATTGTCAACTCGTTTCGGACGCTATCTGTTATTCATTATTAAGTTTCTCTACTTTTATTTAACTGTTGGGTCTCTATATTTTGCAAAACTTAATACAAACATCACCAGAAATATATACACATGTCATATAAAAAATAAAATTTATTGAGTCTCTGCCCCAACCCTTATCACATATATTCGCTCCTCGAACCTGTAAGAACATCTATAATGACTGCGATAATGTAAAAATTATATTATATTAATTGTGTATAATTTATAAGGTTTTTTGTCGAAAACCACCCGCCCAACAGGCCAATTTGAAAGAAACCACCCCTCCAATTTTTTTTAAAATAACCACCCTTCAATTCGAGTTTCATTTAGTTGAGCCACCCCTTCACTGTTCCGTTACTATTTTCTTTAGATTTAACCGTTGACTATTTTGATCATCCCTTAATCCATGATTATAGATAAATTACTCTTTATAACCCTAATTAAATACATAATCATAATTAAATAAATAATCTTGATTAATTCCTTAATTAAATTTAACCCCTTCACTTTGTGATACATTTAACTACATAATTATGATTTGGGATAAATTTAGTTTAGGGGTATTAAGGATTCATATAAATTTAAGATTTATTTGAAGAATAAATTAAAATTATTAAATTTTATAATTAAATTTTGGGTTACTTTAGTTTAGGAATAATTTTTTAAATTTAATTTAAAATTTAATTGAATAATTAATTAGTATTATCTATTATATAATTTGATTTGGGATTGGTTTTGTTTATGCTTATTTTAATTCAAAAATTAAATGAATTTAAAGATTAATTAGGATGTTTAAGTTTAATTATGTAAATATAATTTGGGGTTATTCTATTTTAGGGGTTAGTTTAGTATAGTGTTTAATTTAGTTTAAGGATTATTTTAGTTTAAAGATTAATTTAATTTTAAGGGTCAATTGAATAATTAACTTGGATTATTTAATATATAATTTGAGTTAGTTTTGTTTAGGAATTAATTTATTTATGCGTCTCTTCACGCCACCTCTCCACCATTGCAGTGACAAGAGACCAATCCATTTGCATTTTTTTTAATAAGGTCCAAGGACCAAAACCAGTAACATTAATGTATTATGTAGAGGTGGGATTAAAAACTAACTCAAAGTAACATTAATGTATTATGCATAAAACAAATTTTGCATCAGTAACATTAATGTATTATGCATCGATCATCTGGCTCCCAAGTCCTTCGATGTCGTACAATCAAATTTTGACACTTCTGTACATTTAGAAATGATAAATATTAGTATAAGATAATTATATAACAACAAATGATATTGAATTTATTTGAATAGTCACTATCAGGGTTCTTCCATATAGTAGTTGAACGATGAGTCGGTTGTTTGTAGAGCACGATTCCGATAGACGTCCTGGTTCTAATATCCTCGACGAATCTGGGAATGATGTATCAGATTCATGGGAAGAAGTAAAATGGTCATTAGCTTGTTTGAAAGTAAAATGGACTATGGCAGTGATTGGTAAATCTCTTTCGGCTCTAGAACATTATTAAAGCATTCAGATGTATTGGTTGTCATTGCTCCCCATCTTCGTCCACCCTTATCAAAGGCTATAGTCCACGAATCTAACTCGAGATCATCCAACCACTTAAGAACAGCTACATTTTCTTTTAGCTTCACCCTTAAATCCTTGAATAGGGAGAATAACTTTTTCTGTTGATTCTCATACGGCATATCCTTGAGTGAATTTCTCAAATTTCGTTCTTTACCTTTTTATTAAAATTACTAGCAAGGTGTCTAACACTCGCACGATGATAAGCTTTGGGAGGACTCCATTCAGAATCTTTCATGGCATTTACTATCCCGATATGTCTATCAGAGATTACACGAAGTTCTTCTCGTTGAGTGACACCTGGTCGAAGACAACTCATAAACCACTTCCAACTATCATTATTCTCACCCTCAACTAATGCATAAGCAAGAGGTAGAAGTTGATTATTTGCATCAAGAGCGATTGCAGGAGAAAATGAGTTTCGTCAACAGAAATGACCGGTCGGCAATGAACAAAAGCTTCAATTGCAAGAGAAAATGCCCAAAATACACGCTGAATTTTGCAGGTACTATCAACTAACTCTGTTTTATCCCAAAGTACTACACTTCTAGGATTATTCTTAACTAGCATGTCCATTGACGTGTGCAATTTGGTCGGTAGATATTCCAACACGCAACTCAAAAGAATTTATAGAACTAGGGGTGACCTAGTGTCGAACCCAAGGGAACAGTGGAGTCAAGTTATATTTCAAACTCGATTACTAGCTTTTAATTCTTTACACTCGATTACTGGCTTTCAATTTAGTTCTTAAATGTTTTATTTATTTCAAAGGCAATATTATTTATTCTAAAGGCAATATTTAAAAGAAAAGGATTTGTTATCAAATATTAAAAACTATGACAAGGATGAGAATCCTCCACTAATACTTATGGTTTCACTCGAACAAGATATAAATCCTCACTCCCGTGTTAGATTTATATTATAGTTATGAATTTCCTTCTTGATGACAATTTAATATAGAACGTATAGTTATATGATAATATAAATCCTCACTCCCGTGTTAGATTTATATTATAGAATTTAGACTGAGTAGCATTAGCATACGAATCCTCACTCCCGTGTTAGATTCGCACGTAAACATCTACTCGACTAGCTTCATTCCTCCCGGTGTTTTCACTAATCTGTCCAAAACGCTTATTAATACATTCATGCACCAAATATACTCGCTGCTCCCGCTTTGCTAATATACTCGATCTAATGGTTGTATTGATTCTAAAATAATCTAAGTTCACCTCCCGGTCCTTCCCTAGAAAATACTACTCGACCTACTCTTCTAGATGTTTTGTCAGGACACCTAATTTATAAAGATAAGGCTCGGGTATGATTCAACACACACAATAGTCATACAAGAATTGATTCATGTAAATTAAATAATCATGTTCTAGTTATTCATAAGCACTAGGAATTCATCAAATCCCTATCATAAGGAAACTACTCACTCATCTCGAGTGATAATGCAAACATGTTCAAACGATTGTAAGTAAAACGATTGTAAATAAAACAAGAGTAAAGTTTAGAAATTCTCAGTGATTGATGATCCACGGTCGAGCTCCAAGCTGCTGCTATTTCCTCGTTATCTCGAGTACAAAATCTGGTTGTATAATTCAAACGGTCCTCCGAACTCTCTCGGGTATCTTTCTTCTTCACTTGGTTACTCGACTTCAATCAATCTCAATCACTTGGTCGGGTAGGGTCTCTGCCCTCCTCCCTTCTCGGTGTCCCTTGTGATGTTTATATAGTGAAGATCAAACAAAGGGTCGAGTGATGAAAGGTCTTGCTTTAACTCCTCATAAATGGCCGAGTAAATGGAAAGTCTTCTTATCCACTTGTATTAAATCATCGAGTGGAATGAAGGTCTAGCTTATCTTCAATTAAATGGCTCGAGCGAATGAAGAGAATCCATACGAAGGGTCTTGGTCACGTGATAACTTGCTCGAGCAGTGCATTTACTCGGTCGAGTAACATGAGTCTTTGGCTGTTCTAGCTCGGGTCAAGTACTTTAGTGCACTCGGTCTAAGAATTGCAGAAATGCTCCAAATATGTCTGATTTAGGCCGAATTCACGTGCTTTTCCTCATATTTCCATTTATGCTCCTTCGTAAGGCTGGAATCGTGCTTTTGACCTGAAACATCAATCAAAGTATCAAAAGTAATATATTTTACGTTATAATCATAGGAAATAAGCATGAAAGTAAGGGCTTAAAATAAACATTTCTAACACTGATCAAAATACCCCACACTTAATCCTTGTTCGTCCCGAACAAGTATTAAGCTTATTTCTTACTCCTAGTTCACTGTCGTAGAAAATCACGAATGCATTTAGCATATGCATTAAGCCTTTAAACCTCTTGGCTGCCCTAGCGGACGAGTTTTAGTCTCGTGAGAGTTTTCAAATAACGGAATACTCACAAATCCTGCACATCAATTCATTTTCATAGCTAGTCAATTAAACAAACATTCTTTTGCATTATTCTTTAATCAAAAACACTTCAAAGTATAGCTGATCATTCATGGCATGAGAAATCATTGAAAATCACTTCAAATCACGATAGTCATAAATTTCAACGTAACTCGAGCAATAAGAAACTAACCTTGATTTGACCTTCTCTTCATTTCGAACTTACACCGAAAATCACAAAGTAAAACACAATATTCAAGAGGAGTTTCACCGAACCAATCACCTATGCTAGCAAGGGCTAGTCCATAAGGTCAAGGTCAAGAATTCTTGCCCAAGAATTAGACTACACGTCGTAATCCATAAGAGTAGAGGAATTCCGGATGATTACCACATATTTCATGAATTTTTCTCTCAAAAGCATGTCATGCCTACGTACATAAGTACAAGGATCGTCCCTAAGCAATTCTCCATGGTTATCACTCGACAGCTTCACTCGAGTCGCAAATTATTTAGGCAGAAGCAAGGACTTAAGTGGGGAAACAATATATTTTCTTTTATATTTTTTTTTCTATTTTTTTTTTCAAAACAAATACTTTCAAGGGGAAATAAATTTTATTTTCTTTCCTAACCCTCGGCAAATATTTTTTTTGTTTTGTCAAAGCAGATACTTTCAAGGGGGAAATAAATTTTATTTTCTTTCCTAACCCTCGGCAAATGCTCGACTTTATCGGATAACCCCACACTTAAGACTTGACTAGATGCCAAAATATTAACTCGAGTGTTACAACAAATGCACCATATATTACGAGATATGCTTAAGTCACCTAAAGGCAATACAATAACTTTATGAAATATTATCCATGTTTCGTTCAAAAATTTCCTCTATGAAATTGGATAAAACTTTGCTTTCTCAAGTGTTATGTCAAAAATTTCTAAGAAAAATCAAATTAGGCAAGCTCTTAAGTTAAGTCACAAGAAATAATTTTTCTATCATGAAAGTCGTTCAATTAAAAAAAAATTCAATTCATGAGTTTCTCAGCAAACATTTTTAATCTAAGTGCTCGATCTTGTTTAGCATGTTTAATTGACATTTTTCAACGTGTTTTCGTTTAAATAGTAGGATGTATGCAAATTTTGAAAAGTATGCAATGTATATATCATGAAAATTTGTATGCATACTACTCCCCACCCCACACTTAAAAATTGCTTAGTCCCTAAGCAATAAATTAAGATTAAGGTGTAGAGATACTTAGCTGGTTGTCGAGTAATTCGTTCTTGACATTATTCTTCGTATCTTGACTTTCCAATGCGCTGCACATGTATCATTCCCTGCAATGCTAACAAATATTTGTCATTATATAACGAACAAAGCAAAGCATGATAGATAATCAAGTTAAATTGTTCAAACAAGTGCAAATGTCAAGTACTCGATCAATCTGTGGTTTAGTTGTGAAAGTTGGTTTTTTATGGATTTTGTTGATTGTTCGTTTGAGAGTTATCGGGTGTATCTAAGGATTTGGAAGTTGTTTTATATCTGACCTATTCGTTGTCACCTACGTTATCTTCTGCATCTATGAATTCTTCATCTTCTTGAGCGGTCTCTTCGGTCGAGTGATGCAATATAGGTCTAGGTGGTGATCGGTATCCCTTTGCCATGCAATAATATTTCTAGAATTCCTTAAAAGCTCATCAAGGGAATTGGTCTCGGGTGGCAAATCGGGCTGCTCGAGTGGTGGTGAGTCGGGACGGATATCATCTTTGTAATTGTTTTCGGGTAAGACAATAATATCTCCTCCGGTGAGTTTTATCTTCTTAACAAGTCCACGACTTAGTAGCTCGACCTCTCCTAATACTTGTTTCGGCAATGCCTTTCTTGGGTCGAGTGAATATCCTACATGCTTAGCTAGCATGGTAACAAAATGTCCTCCACCAATATATAATCCTTTGAATGACCTCAAGAGACATTCTTCGAGGGTTCGAGTGATGCAAGTGAGCACATCGAACGGAAGATCCTCGTGCATACAACATATTATATCCAAATCATCCTTATTATGAATCTTCCTTTATCACTACGAAGGTATAGGCAAGTAGCTATAAGATGATGTATAAACTTCCATTCCGAACCTCTAATCTTTGTAGCCGTGCTACCCGACTTATAATCCATACTACCATTTGTGATATCTCTCCAAACTATGTTCCTCGTATTCTTAGTGACCGGTAAACATGGTTCGCAATGCTCTGAACCAAATGCAATTCTTAAATCATTACTAGAGAGAACAAAGTCCTTGTTTCCCAAACGAAATTTCCATTCTTTCACAACTTCTATATTGTGTCCTCTTAATTCGACCACTCTCCATTTGGTCTTAAGTGAATAAATAAACTCGCGCACTACCTTTTCGTACACACCCGGATCATCACCAAACGCAAATCCTAATCCATGGTTCTTAAACCTCAGCTCAATCTTATCAAAAGTCAACACCACTTTGTCTAGAAATTCAATGTCCGGAAATAAAGGAGTAAGCACTTTGAAATTCCTAAGCTTCTTTTCCCTTACTTTCATCTCCGAATCTAATCTAATTTGTGCATTGAACGGATAGGGAGTAGATTCAACTAAAGAGGGGTTGTTACCATCAATAGGTCGAGTTGTACTCGAGTCGGCCGGGTGAGGATTCTCTTCCGGTCGAGTGACTTCAATACTTTGTTTAGACAACTTTCTTCTCTTGAAAACTACTTTGCTCCGCTCTTGGTTTTCCATTGGTGTTCTAATTTGTGTAGGATTTGGGAAAGGTGAGATTTTGGTTGAGTGAAAACGGCTAAGTGTTTGAATCGGTCGAGTTAGGGTTTTGTTTTGTGTAGTTGGGCTAGGTTTTGTTTAATGTTTAAGGTGATATGGCCCAATAGTTTAATTCGGTCGAGTGAACCAGATGACTCGACCGGATGGAAGAGTTTGATTTCGTTTTAAGTGAATGGTTCACTCGGTCGAGTGACTCTCTTACTTGGTCGAGTGGGCTCGGCCAAAATTCAGAATTTAATTGAGTTTTATTTTTTTGTTCAAGGTGTTTTAATTCTGAATTTTATTTTTGTATAACCCTAAAATTTGGTAAGTGATAAATTTCTTCTTTATTGAATATTTAACTTTGTTTTCCAAACAAAGACATGATTATTTGTAGAAGAAATAAGAAATTTAGATTTCATCACTCATCCGACTCGATTTCTATTGGTTCTCCATTCGACTTGCGAAATTCTTTGATAGTCACCCTACGAACCTCATACCACTGAATACCCGAATTATTCTTCTTAGGCTTATTGGACTGCGTTTTGCTCGAGGTAGCTTTTTCCTTACCCTTTCTTTGCTTGTATCATTGAAGTTCCCAATCGAGCGCGCGTTCTCGGAGGGGTCTTCTTCCTCAGTTACTTCCTTATAGGCAAATTCTAACTTAGCGGGTTGTTTGGCTAGGAATGCTAATTTCCTTAACAAGTTAAAGTCCAATTCGCGGAATTTAGTGTATCTCTCGGGTAGAATAAATTGGCAACCGATGGCTATGCTAGTGATCAATGAAGTACAACCCACGTACTGTGAAGAGTAATATGCCTGCTGCATACCCTTGAACATGGTTGTGAACACATCAAACCAATTGATTGGTTCATCTTGGTCGAGTGCCCACATAATGTTCAAGTCCTCTCGGGTAACTACATCAACAGTTTCGGGTTGGCAATTAATATTCGTAGCTATCAGACGATGCACGTACTTCCAAACGGGATTCTTAATAGATGATGGTGAAGGATAGTCTCCAATGAAGTCTTGGCGGCTAATATCTTTCCAAATCTGAATTCTTTGTTGTTCCGTAGCCAAGTGACAAAGTCCTCCTTCAGGAAATCCAAGATGTCTATATGCTTCTTGTCGAGTCCAATAAAAATCCAAATCTTGAATTCTGAATTTCCATCCATCATAATCATATGCAAAACCATCTCCTTCAACAGGTTCAAATGAAGCAATGAACTCATAGACAAGTTCCTTATAGCATTGCTTGTTGAAAACAACATCACATCGAGTGAAGCTCGGTAAACATGTCATAAACTTTGGCACTAATGCCAAGGCTTTGCATTGTCTTGTCATGAAGGGCTATCGAGCTCACCAAAGGCTTGAGTCGGTTTGCATCTTCAGCTAATCTTTCATAGGTTCGTGCATGGTCTATGTTGTCAAAATTTGGTGGGTAGGATGGGTCATAGGTGTGAACAAACTCAACTTGAGTTCTTCTTGGGAGGGTGCATTGGTCTTTTTGGATAGTAGGTTGGATTGAGACATGTTGCTCGAGTATGTAGGTTCGGTCGAGTTATGTTGGTGAGTATCCATGATACTCGATCGGTTTTTATATAAGTCTAAATTGGGAAGCTCTAAGGTTACTCGAGTAGTAACTTACCTAATAAAGTGTGATAAATCCATGAGTATATCAAAGGTTTCTAATAATTGAATATTAAATCAAAGATTTAATCAAGATTTAATATATGGAAGTTTTGAAATTTATTAGGGTTACTCGAGATATTTTGTTTAGGAAAGAATTGGGCTAGGTGCTCGAGTGGGCTTTGGTTAAAAATCTGATTTTTCTAATTTGGGTCGAGTTGTTTAAGTGTTGTGGGTTACTCGACCGAATGATCCATAGATTCGGTCGAGTGAAGCAATGTCCTTTTTGCTTCACTTTGCGATCTTAAAACTTGGCGATCATAAGGGTAAATGCAATAGAAAACAAGTACGCGCAAGTTCAAGTTACACAACAAAGTACCGCAAACGGTACGTCCAAAGTTTTCAAAACAACACAAATAAACAACAAAAAAGGCTTTCCTAGCACTCTTCCCACTCGAAGCTAGTTCCTTCGTTCTTTTCTTTCCTTTCCGGTCAGCACGCTTAGGCATTTCCTTTGCACATACCCACTCTTTGCTCCTCCTATCCATCAACGTCATCGTGACCAAACGGTTGGTGTCGAGTGGTCTAAAATCTCCTTTGCCTTCAAACCGAAAATATGAGCGTTCCGCGAGGCAAGTGATCAAAGATGAGCAGCCGAGTGCCTTGCTCTTTTCCTTAGGGTTGATCATCTTCTTGAAGCGCTCGGTGAAGACATAAAACCAATCAATGGAGTCTCCTCGCTCCATGAAGTACATTAAATCCAAGTCTTCCCGAGATACTCGAGCACCTTGGTCAACACGAGTGTTGATGTTTGTAGAAATAATACGATGGATGTATTTCCATACTCCATCCGTTAGGCACTTGGGTGAGCAATTAGGGTCATACTCGCGCATACCGGTTAGCTTCCTCCATACTTCCAATCTCATTCATCCGTACAAAATGGAATAACACCTCCGGGAGAGAACCATTCTCCATCCATATACTCCTTCTCCTCCTTGAATTCTTGTGTGTTAATCTCAAACTCCCACGACACGCATTCATTCTCATTATAAAACGGTTCAAAGCTTGTTAAGAACTCGACCACAAGGTTGTGATGTGTCGGTTGTCCCATCAAATATTCCCACTCAATCAAGCCGGCATTGATAAATATGTTGTCAACAATCTCATAAATTCCAAGCTCGATCATAGTAGGTTTGTGAGGTGCAACGGAACTTACCACTTGTTTCTTGTTCGAGCCAAAGAAGAGTTGAGTAAGCCGTGGCTCTTGGTGTGGCTTCCTAAAGCTAAGTTGTGAGCTCGGGTTGAAAACCGTCCATCTCCTTGCGAGGGTCTTTGTTCTTCCCATGCTCGATCCTTGTCCACTCGACATTGTTGAGTTGAATTGAGGTTGGAGGTCGAGTGAATCGGTGGCTTAGGGATTTAGATTTTGAGAGTGAAGGTGAAGCGGTCGAGTAGGGTTGGTAGAGGAAGGTTGGTCGAGTGATGTTTTAGGGTTTTCTAAATTGGACCAATTTCCAATGGACCAAATTTAATTGGTCTAATTAAATTAGAACAATTTCCAATATGACCAAATATAATTGGTCGAGTTGGTCCAACGGTTGGATTAAAAATTTTGTTTTTGTATTTTTGTATTTTGTTTTTGGGTGGTGTGATTCGGTCGAGTAAGATTTTTACTCGATCGAATGAGGGGGATTAAATTATTTAAATGATTTTTTAAGTTTTTATGGTCGACTCAATTCGGTCGAGTAAGAATCTTACTCGATCGAATGAAATAGAATTCATTTAAATTGTTTAATCTATATTAATTTGGGTGACGTGACTCGGTCGAGTTGGTGGTTTACTCGATCGAGTGAAAGAATTTATCCCCGGAATTTTCCCAAATAATATTCTACCCCACACTTGCATTTTTCCTAATCTAGAAAACAATAAAGTGCGGAAAAATAAATGCGGAAAAATAAATACTTACTGGCCTAGATTAACGTCCTGGCAAGGACGTAGCCGTGTCTTCATATAAAGAAACACACTCGAGAAGTCCTTTGCTAGGATCCCTTCTCGAGAGGATATGCTCCACTTCTTAGTTATCCGACCTCATAGAGATCGAGTTGCTCCACTAGATAGCATTGGTCTCCAGCATGATAAATTTTCAGTCTATGTCCGTTGACCTTAAATGTGTTTCCTTGTTTAATAATTCCACGTGTCCGTCGTCAAAAACTTTAGATATCTTGAATGGTCCGGACCACTTGGAACGTAATTTTCCCGGAAATAATCTCAACCTAGTGTTGTAGAGTAGCACTTCGTCTCCTACTGTGAATCTCTTCTCAATGATTTTCTTATCGTGCCACTTTTTTGTTTTCTCTTTGTAGACTTTCGCGCTTTCATATGCGTTTAAGCGTATTTCCTCGAGTTCATGTAATTGAAGAATACGGTGTTCCCTGCAGCTCTAGCATCGAAATTCATCTTCTTGATAGCCCACATGGCTTTGTACTCGATCTCTACCGGCAAGTGACAAGCTTTTCCGAAGATAAGTTTGTATGGAGACATACCAATAGGGGTCTTGTAGGCTGTCCTATAAGCCCATAGTGCGTCATCTAGCTTCGACGCCCATTCCTTCCTTGCCCTGAAATGTCTTTTCTAAAATAGCTTTGATCTCTCTATTCGAAACTTCTACTTGACCACTGGTTTGGGGATGGTAAGGTGTCGAAATCTTGTGATATACTCCATGTTTTCGAAGCATCTTCTCGAGTTGTTTCTCCTTAAAGTGCGTTCCATTGTCACTAATGATAGTTCGAGGTACACCATATCTAGGGAAAATGATCTTCTTAAATAATTTCTTTACGGACTTGGCATCGCATGTGGGTGTGGCTATGGCTTCTATCCACTTAGACACATAGTCAACCGCTACTAGAATGTACTTGTTTCCGTAAGATGAAGGAAAAGGTCCCATGAAGTCAATTCCCCATACATCAAAAATTTCTACTTCGAGTATACCCTTCTGAGGCATCTGATCTCTCCTCGAGATGTTTCCCGATCTTTGGCAAGCGTCGCACGATTGAACATACTTATGAGCATCTTGAAAAATAGTTGGCCAATAGAATCCTGACTGCAATACTCGAGCGGCTGTTTTGGATGTGGATCCGTGTCCTCCCGAGAATGAAGAATGACATTCGCGTAAGATTCTATGTTGATCTTTTTCTGCTACACACGTACGATATATGCCATCGACTCCTAACTTATAAAGATAAGGTTCGTCCCAATAGTATCGAGTAGCGTCTCGGAGAAATTTCTTCTTTTGTGCATACGTGATTCTGGTGGTAGCGTTCCACAAACAAGATAGTTCACAAAATCTGCGTACCAAGGGTCTTTGTTTGAGCTGAGTCTATGGAGAGCAAGTATTCTCCTAGGAATGAATCCTTGATAGGGTCTCCACTTCCTTTATCCTCTAAGGTAGTCTCGAGTCTAGATAAATGGTCGGCTACTACGTTCTCGACTCCTTTCTTGTCTCTGATCTCTATGTCGAACTCTTGCAATAAAAGGATCCATCTAATAAGTCTTGGTTTTGCGTCCTTTTTGTTCATCAAGTATTTGAGCTGCGTGATCCGAGTAAACAATGGTCTTTGATCCAACGAGGTATTGTCTGAATTTTTCGAATGCGTAAACTACCGCTAACATCTCCTTCTCGGTTGTGGTGTAGTTTTCTTGAGTTGCATCGAGTGCCTTGCTCGTGTATTGAATGACATGAAGACGTTTATCAACTCTCTGTCCGAGGCATGCTCCAATCGCTCCGTCGCTTGCATCGCACATTAGTTCGAACGGTAAATCCCAATTTGGTGCTCGAACGATCGGGGCGGTTGTGAGTAACTTCTTTAACGTCTCGAACGCTTCATGACATTTATCATCGAACACGAACTTAACATCGTTAGCGAGAAGGTTTGTGAGTGGTTTTGCTATCTTCGAGAAGTCTTTGATAAATCTTCTGTAGAATCCGGCGTGTCCGAGAAAGCTTCTAATACCTCGTACATCCTTAGGCGGTGGGAGCTTCTCGATCACCTCGATCTTGGCTTTGTCGACTTCTATTCCTCGTTTTGAAACTAGATGTCCGAGCACTATTCCTTCTTGAACCATAAAATGACATTTCTCCCAGTTTAGAACTAGGTCCATCTCAATGCATCGGCTAGAACTTTGGATAGATTCGATAAACAATCGTCAAACGAGTCTCCGTAAACTGAAAAATCATCCATAAAAACTTCCATAGTCTTCTCGAGGTACTCGGAGAAAATGGACATCATACACCGTTGAAAAGTTCCCGGAGCGTTGCATAACCCGAAAGGCATTCTTCTATACGCGAACGTTCCATATGGACATGTGAACGTGGTCTTCTCTTGATCCTCGGGGTGGATAGGTATTTGGAAAAATCCACTATACCCGTCGAGGAAACAAAAGTACTCGTGCCCGGAAAGTCTCTCCAACATTTGATCCACGAATGGAATAGGGAAATGGTCTTTTTTAGTTGCTTTATTAAGTTTTCTATAATCGACACACATCCTATATCCGGTTACGGTTCTAGTGGGGATTAATTCATCATTTTCGTTTTTAACTACGGTTAATCCTCCTTTCTTTGGAACGACGTGGATTGGGCTAACCCAATCTGAATGGGGATCGAGTATATGATTCCTGCATCTCTAAGTTTTGTTATTTCTTTCAGAACAACTTCACCTAATTTGGGATTTAGTCTCCTAAGAAACTCCCTAGATGGTTTTGCGTCATCGCATAAACGAATCCTATGCATGCATACGTCGGGACTAATTCCTTTTAAATCATCTATAGAGTGTCCTATAGCATCTTTATGTGTACGTAAAACATGCATGAGTTTCATAGTTTCATCTTGATTTAGCAAAGCACTTATATTACCGGCGAAAAATTTTTCTGAAACTAAAAATTCGTACCTTAGATTTGGTGGAAGAGGTTTCAATTCCTGACCAAATTCATTACCTTTGCTCGAGTTGCTATGATTGATGATTACATGTAAGTCCTGCTCGGTCAATTCTGCTCGATCAAATTCTGCTCGACCGAAAATGACTCGGTCGAGTACTCGGTTTCATCCATGAGATTCGACATATTTTCATCTTTCTTTCCTTCACTTTCAAGAATGTTAGCGCGGAAATATAACTATATCACTATTTGAAATATTAGCATCAAACAAATCACAATCCAAAGAACAAGTAGGTGCTTTCATCATTTTAGAAAGATAAAATTTTACCTTGTCCTCACCTAGGTCCAACTCGATTGAACCATCGCCACAATTTATCAATGCCTTGACTGTGTTTAAAAATGGTCTTCCCATAATAACAGGAATTTCGGCATAAGGGTTATCATCCATTTCTAACACATAAAAATCCACAGGAACATAGAATTCTCCAATTTTAACAGGCATATCTTCTAACACACCAATTGGTACTCGTTTAGACCTATCAGCTAGTCTAAGAATTAAAGTGGTGCTAGAAAGTTCTCCTATTCCTAATTTTTCATATAAGATAAATGGCATTATGGAAACTCCTGCTCCTAGATCACATAAGGCATCATCAATTTATATCTCCTACGACGATCGGTATAGTGAATGAACCATAATCTTTTTGTTTCTTAGGCATCTTACGTTGTATTACGGCACTAGAATTAGGTCCTAAGGCAACATGGTCTACATCACATAATTCACGACGATGAGTTATAATATCTTTTAAAAATTTAGCATAGGTGGGCATTTGAGAAATTACCTCTGAAAATGGTAGAGTGATGCTAAGCTTTCCGAGAATTTCAGCAAACTTCTTGAATGCGGCTGTTTCTTTTACCTTCTTTTTGGTCCGTGGCTTCCTCCTCCTGCTCGGGCTGCTGAGTGTTACTCGGTTCACCTTGCTCGGCTGAATTTGTTGGTGCTTTATTTGGTCTTGGTCCTTCAAGCTCCTTACCACTCTTCAAAGTGATAGCGCTTACGTCGGCTGAGTTTATTTCGAGCTGAGAAGGAAGTTTTCCGAGATTCCTTGAATGCGTTGAAGCGAGTTGCGCAAACTGTGTCTCAAGCATCTTCTGTTCGGCTTTCCCTTGTTTGAGTTCTGCGAATATATTCTGAATGTCTTTGCTCTGTTGTGCTTGAGCAGCTATCATTTGAGTCATTAGTTGCGCTAAGGTGGGTTCCTCAGATTTCTTGTCTTCCTTCCTTTGGTTGAAATTCTGATTTGTGCTCGTGCCGTAGTTCTGACTCGAGGCTTGCTCGGGTAGTCTCCTCTAGCTTGGCTCGTGAAAAGTATTGAGACTTACCTGGGCTTTGGTTATTGTACCCTTGAGTAAGGTATTTTGGTTTCAAGTCTGAGTAGAATCTAGTCTGCCTTTGTTGAGGGGGTACGTAGGATCCTTGTCCTCGAGCTATGTAGCTAACGTCTTCTCCTCCTTTAGGTTCGTAAGCTTCTTCAGTGTTCTTGCTAACCTCGTAGACGTTTGATTGTGTTTTCTTCTTATCTAAGTTAAGGTTAGAAAGGGCTTACACTAAAGAGTTAACGGTTTTTGAAAGGTTATTAAAGTCGGCTTTCGTGACTGAATTCGTACTCGGCTCAAGTTCCTCCTTCTTTAGATGGTTTCGATCCCACCCCGGTGGCTATTCCATGCGAGTTTCTCTATAACCTTGAATCCTTCGCTCGCGAGTAGTCCCATGATGCTTCCTGTGCTTCCTTGATCCATGCGTAATCGACTGTTTTCGTCCATTCCATCGTAGAACATCGACAACAATTCCCATTTGTTATATCCATGATGAGGACATTCGCGTTGAAGTCCTTTGAATCATTTGTACGCTTCATGAAAAGATTCATGGTTGGCTTGAAACGAATTTGTTAATTCTATCCCTAATACGTTTTACCTTTGCAGGGGGAAATATTGGTTTACGAAAGCTTGGGCTAAGGCGTCCCATGTCTTGAATGTGTTTGGCTCGTGTCCTTGAAGCCAATCTTTCGCTCCATCGGTTAGAGAAAATGGAAATAGCTTCATGTAAACTATTTCTCGAGGTACTCCTGTAAATTTATACGTACGGCATAATTCAGTAACATTATTAAGATGAACGTGAGGGTTACCATATCCGTCAAACGATTCACTCTTGATCATTTGGATGAGTCCTCCTCGAAGTTCAAAGTCATATCCTTCTTCATTGGAATGCGAATGGGAGAATCATAACTTTCAATGGTTGGAGTTATGTAATACTCAGCTGGTTGCTCGACCTCAGCCCCTGCTCGAGCTGCTCCTTGCGGTCGAGTTTGATTTTCCATGTCTGGTCGAGTGTGATGATTTGTTCTCGGTTTCTTCGGTATTGTCCAAGGGAAATTCCACGAAGTTGAGGTCAAAGGTCTAGAAGATCTCGAAGAGCTAGAACTTGAGTTTGTGACGTCCACTTGCACCTTTTTCTTCGCTTTAGAGTTTGATTGCATTCACCTACAAAAAGATGAATTTTAGTAATAGCTAGAAAAATAAGCAAATGAAAGTTTTTATTACTACTATTTTTTTATTTTTTTATTTAGGATTTCGAGTGACTCGAAATCTAGAACTAAAAATTAAACTAGTAAAAAGATTTTAAAAACTAAAAACTAAACACCGTTCCCCGGCAACGCAACTCAAAAGAATTTATTGAACTAGGGGTGACCTAGTTTCGATCGCAAACAGATGGAAAGGGCAGTCAAATAAATGTGAGGTAAGCGGGAGGTAAGCGGCGAGCCGGCGATGACCTAGATCTTGTGAATCGCAATGCCAGTGGGAAAATTTCTAAAGTTAGGGTTTTCTTTCACTATCAAAAAGATGTGAATAATTAAAGTTTATTTGTATAAAAACGCTTATTGAAAAAGTGTTTGAAATTAATAATTTGGTGACTCGTCATGCTTTCCACGTCACTGATGACTGGACTTAAAACGCTAATTGAAAACACGTTTCTATAGTTATGCGCCTTTTCAAACAGCGTCTCAACTAAATAAGGGTAAAGAGAGAACTAAATCTTCAGGTGGGGTAAATAAGGAAGAAAAAGTTTAAACAAGGGTAATTTTGGAAATTTTTCACAAGATACTTACTAACTTAGTTTAAAGACGAAGCCGAATCTTCTTTCCTAGAAAAACATTTGAAAAGTGCTTTGATAAGATCCCTTCTCAAGCGGTGCAAATAGTACTCAAGATATCTTCTTGCGGGTTGGATCACCACGCTTTGGAATCGTCATTGATTGTGTGCGAGATGCATGAAGATTTTCATTTTTCGGAGGTTCTGAACTACCTCGATTTGCAAGCTTTGCTTTGCCTCCAGTAGGTGATACTCTTTTCTCAAAGGGTTTATTCTCTTTAGGAAGTTCCTTAGTCTTCTCAAACTCAACTTTGTCTTTAGAGTTCCTGCGCCTTCTTCTTTTCCTCTTTTTCTTGAGGGGAGGTTCAAACACATGTGTGGAATTTTTACATTTCTGCTCACCCCCCGATACCAATTAATCATAGACGCGAAGGATTCCCTAGCTAAATCACCTCCAAAACTTTCAAGCTCACAAGGAGTTAGTCCATCACAAGTAGAGAAATAATTAATCATGTGATAATCAATTTAATAACTAGGAGTTTTCATGATGTTTTTAAAGTCAAACATAGTTTTATCATTTCCCAGGTTCAACTCAATGGTTCCTTTACCACAATCTATTAATGTTGTAACCGTGTTCAAGAAAGGTCTACCTAGAATTATAGGTATTTCACTTTCAACCTTCATCTCCCACACATAAAAATGTTTAGGAACATAAGAATTTTCTATCTTAATGGGAAATCTTCTAGAAGGCCTATATGATTCACATTTATTGGAGTTAGCTCTCTCATATCTAGCTTATTAAACAAGGAATATGGCATGAAGGAAATGCTAGCTCCTATATCAAATTATGCTTTCTTTATACAAAAATCGGCAGTAAATATAGGAATGGAAAATGAGTCATGATCATCTAACTTCCTAGGCATGCTTTGTTGGATAATTGCACTACAATTTTCATCTAGGGTCACATGCTCAAGTTCATTAATTTCTCTCCTATGTGACATTGATAGAGCACTTTTGTATGCTGTTTTAAGTCCGTTACACTGCTTAGATTCTAACATATTTTAGTATAAGATTACGCTTTTGGTGTAGTTTTGTATCTCAGGTTTAAAAGAAGAGTTAGAACAAAAGTGCAACAAGAAGGCTGAATCTCGAAACAAAAGACAACAAAGTTAACAAGAGCCAAAGACCAACTAGCGTGCGAGCAGTATGACGCGCCAGTCTTAGTCGCGCAGAGCATAGCAAAATGATGACGTTAGCAATTAGCGAAATATCTGGAGCGATGACGTCATCACGCGCAAAGAATATTTCTAAGTCTGGAATTTAGAGATAAAGATATTTCCAAAGCTGAGTTTTAGAGATAAAGATATATTCTCTTGCCTAAATATTCGTGGAAACCCTAGGAGGCAAGTCTATAAATACAAAGCTTCATGGAAATCACAGATATGCGTACTTAGAGCGATTTTAGAGAAGATCAGCTGCGCAGATAGAGAGCAGAGTGCGCTGCCGACGCAAGCTAGCGACGCAACATTCAGATTTGTTACATTAGTTGTTTAATGTTTATTCTTGAGATGTATACGTTCAGTATGAGTAGCTAACTTACTGAATTCGGTTTGGATTCAGATCTATGAATGACATGTTTTGAGGTTTTGTTTTTTAACTGCATGATAAGTTTAGTATTATTATTCCTAGCTCAATTGCATGATAATTTGGTTAGACAATTAAGCGAAGCCTTGCACCGCAGACTTAGTTGTAAAATCTGTTCTCTATAGTTAAACTATCAGAAGTACGTGACTGTGAATGATAGGAGTGACACTAGAATAGTCGATAGCTACCTTGACCGGATTCGTGGTTGACTAGACTAGAATTGAATAATAATATCATACGGACCTTGACCGGAATGTATGTGTAGGTTATTAAGTTGTGACAGGACCTTAACCGGCGTGAACTTTATATCATGTATCTTTAGTGACCAATGATAAACATGGAAATTTATAGTGAAGAATCTGAACCGAGCTCATCTCTTGCAATTTATTAACATCTTTTGTGACTGCCTTCTGATCGTGCGCCAGTACCACTTGCGCAACTGTTTTCTTTTCCTTTAATTACTTTCACTCACAAACTCCAATCTTTAGTTGTAGATAGAAGAAGATTTCTCACCGTTCCCTGTGGATTCGACCCTAGCTTGCCAATACTATACTAGTAGGAGAGTCGGGACAAATTTGCAGCACTCAACGACGTGCTCGTCAAATTTTGGCGCCGTTGCCGGGGAGCGGCTAGAAAAGTTTCCAAAAGAAAATGAAAGTGTTTGGATGAAGTAACAAATTGAAACAAAATAAAATAAAAATATGTACACAAATAGTCTAAAACGACACTAATTATTTCTAATGATGCACCAAAACTAATAATGCACTAAAACGCTACTCCATGGCAATGACACCATTTTGTGTAACGTATTTTTACCCCTCTGTATTTGTCTAATTCGTTTTAGGGGTCAAGTAGTAGTCAACCAGTTATTATAAACTCGGAAGTCCAAGTATCATCCCAAGAGAGAAAACATAGTGAATATACTAGATAATCAGGTTATGTTCTTTTCTATTCGATCAAAAAGTTGATTGTTGTA